>OZ010712.1:1133144-1255660 GCA_963932345.1 Ophion ventricosus | reverse complement strand
GAGAGAGAGAGAGAGAGAGAGAGAGAGAGAGAGAGTGGAGGAGAAAGAAAAGAAGAAGAAGAAGAAGAAGAGCGCGGCGCGTCTCGCAGAGAGGACGAGGCTTCGTGTGCGATCGTCATACGTAATGCAATCCTGGCTCGCGTTCCTCATTCCGAGACGGAGAAGCGTACGCGATTGTGTTGAGCTTTGCTCGCTCGCTGCCAGGCTGTCTGCTACCGCGAGACGGGAGTGCACATGCGTCCACGCGCGCATGTGCAGTCTGAATGCTCGGAGTTGGTGGGAGGCTCGCGTGACGAAAACCTCGTTTCGAATTATACTTATGTACAGGGTGCTACACAACTGATGATCGATAGAGCAGAGATCAATGCGGGATGAAATTCTGAGTCGAAAAGTCCTGAGAAGAATTTTGATCGGATCAACTCCTGGTGAGTTATTCATTTGACAACGTTGACCAATCAGAAACCCGCGGCGAGCCGTGCGCTTTTCGCCCGCCCAACCAAAACGGTGGGCGAAACGTACGAGGCGTGGCGAGCCCCCACTGCGTGGCCGCTTGGCGGGAGGGCTTGTCTGCTCTACACCAGACGAAACTGCAGTCGCTTTCACCGTGAACACTGTCAAAACGGTTGGAGATAGAGAGATAACGCATAGGACCAATATTATAGAGCATCAAATTTTCTATTGAAAGCCTATAACAGCATCGTTCCAGCTTTGATAGTTTAGACATTGATCAGCTCGGAAAGAGACCACAAATAAAAATTCGTATAAATCACGAAACCATCTAAAAAATTTGACGTATGGAGTATAATAATTAGCGTTGTTTCTAAAATAACGTTGATAAGTCTCCATTAATCATTAAAATTATATGAATATTTTAAGCTTATTTAAATGTCCTCTTTATTCATATTTCATTTATCTTCAATTTGGGATATTCGTTCCCCGAAAAAATAGGAGCAGGCTATAATAATACAGACAAGATAAATTTTCGAAAAAAAAAAAAACGTCACGACGAAACAGACGAGACAAAAAATTCGCAAAAATTATTCGGTGCGCGTGGGCCGTTTTAGATTTTCTAAGAAATCAAGAGGCCACGTGTGTCGCAACGTGAATCATCGAAAATTCCCCATACATCGCCAATAATGGTTTATGCTAATCGGGACGAGCGTGGAGAATAGAAATCCGAAGAATCTCCGTGAGGGCTTTTCTTCAGTGTAGCGATATCTTCCCGCATTATTGTGTATTCCAGTCACTTGTAAATTTCCGTACGAGAATGGTAAAGGGCAAGGGCCGTGAGGGTCGTCGCCATAAAAATGTGCCCCACGACGACCAGCCCAACGAATATATGTCACGAAGGTGGCACGATATTTCGAGTCACAGCGGAGGACCCGTCCAGGTGAATGATATACGAGTGCCCGTTGGGCTCCTTACAGGACAAACGATAAAACTATGTAGGGCTGAACAGTCGATGCATTTTTCACTCTCTTGTTTTTCTCCTTAAGGGACTATTCCACTGTGAAGGCTCAAAAAATAAGCTAGTTTTTAATAATTTTTTTTTTTAATGCTGCATATTTTCGAAAAAAAATCTTAAAAATAGCTTTTTTTTAGCCATCACAAATAGACCCTTAAGTTGTGGTGAGGGTTCTTTTCTTTTTTTTTTAATCTTTTAACTTTCGCTACAGCGTGATTAAAAAAAAAAATCTGTGTCGCTCATAAATTTGGATTTTGCGTTTGTGTGAATTCACAAAGAAAGCAGTGAGAAAAATTTGGATCTCGTTTTTTAGCTGCATTTTGAACTTTAAACATTGACGCAATTTGACGAATTGTCAGATTTTTATTAATCGATTCAATCTCATATTTGATTTATTGAAATTCATTCAGCTTGTTCGATTTTAATTAATTGACTTAATTTGCACATTGCATCCTTCTGCATTTTTTTTTTTGCGAAAGGATGCAGTATGATAATAATAATAAATGCCAGTTATATTTATTATAGCAATAAATAATGGATGAACTGGAAAATATTGCAAGTTGCCAATCCTTTAGTGTTTTTATTATTATTATTATTATTTATTGTTCTAATTAGGTTATATATATTCATAGTTGGAGATAATTGCCTCTAGAGTCTCTATACACTTATAGGATCGAAGTTGTTTGCTTATATTCATTTATTACACTCCGTACGATAATGGACGTTTTACGAACGCGTCGCACTCGTTAGAAAAAGTTTTTTACGTCCTTGTGTCATAATGTACTATTATTTCGATTTTAATTTTTTTTCTTCCAACTGCGGTGTTAATTTTTGTTTTTCACCATCTTTTTGCTCCTTTAAAGCCAAATTTAAGATCGTAATTCGGTTTCTGCTTTTTAAAATTTTATCCAAGTCCAAATAGCGAAGTATGGTGTCGCGATAAAAAAAAAATCTTCGTTTGTTAATAGTTGCAACACTCGCCTTCGGCTCGTGCTGCAAACTCACACTCGTTATAAAAAGTTTTTTACGTCCTTGTATCATAATGTACTATTATTTCGATTAAAATTTTTTTTCTTCCAAATGCGGTGTTAATTTTTGTTTTTCACCATCTTTTTGCTCCTTTAAAGCCAAATTTGAGATCGTAATTCGATTTCTGCTTTTTAGAATTTTATCCAAGTCCAAATAGCGAAGTATGGTGTCGCGATAAAAAAAAAATCTTCGTTTGTTAATAGTTGCAACACTCGCCTTCGGCTCGTGCTGCAAACTCACACTCGCTAGAAAAAGTTTTTTACGTCCTTGTATCATAATGTACTATTATTTCGATTAAAATTTTTTTTCTTCCAAATGCGGTGTTAATTTTTGTTTTTCACCATCTTTTTGCTCCTTTAAAGCCAAATTTGAGATCGTAATTCGATTTCTGCTTTTTAGAATTTTATCCAAGTCCAAATAGCGAAGTATGGTGTCGCGATAAAAAAAAAATCTTCGTTTGTTAATAGTTGCAACACTCGCCTTCGGCTCGTGCTGCAAACTCACACTCGTTAGAAAAAGTTTTTTACGTCCTTGTGTCATAATGTACTTTTATTTCGATAACATTTTTTTTTTCTTCCGATTGCGGTGTTAATTTTTGTTTTTCACCATCTTTTTGCTCCTTTAAAGCCAAATTTGAGATCGTAATTCGATTTCTGCTTTTTAGAATTTTATCCAAGTCCAAATAGCGAAGTATGGTGTCGCGATAAAAAAAAAATCTTCGTTTGTTAATAGTTGCAACACTCGCCTTCGGCTCGTGCTGCAAACTCACACTCGTTAGAAAAAGTTTTTTACGTCCTTGTGTCATAATGTACTTTTATTTCGATAACATTTTTTTTTTCTTCCGATTGCGGTGTTAATTTTTGTTTTTCACCATCTTTTTGCTCCTTTAAAGCCAAATTTGAGATCGTAATTCGGTTTCTGCTTTTTAGAATTTTATCCAAGTCCAAATAGCGAAGTATGGTGTCGCAATAAAAAAAATTCTTCATTTGTTAATAGTTGCAACACTCGCCTTCAGCTCGTGCTGCAAACTCACACTCGTTAAAAAAAGTTGTTTACGTCCTTGTGGCATAATGTACTATTATTTCGATTAAATTTTTTTTTTCTTCCAACTGCGGTGTTAATTTTTGTTTTTTTCACCATCTTTTTGCTCCTTTAAAGCCAAATTTGAGATCGTAATTCGGTTTCTGCTTTTTAGAATTTTATCCAAGTCCAAATAGCGAAGTATGGTGTCGCAATAAAAAAAATTCTTCATTTGTTAATAGTTGCAACACTCGCCTTCAGCTCGTGCTGCAAACTCACACTCGTTAAAAAAAGTTTTTTTGCAATGCCTGCCCCGAAAGTGCGATTTTCGATTGGTGTTTAGCGTGCGGAAAGTGGCTTATTTCTCAACGATGCTTACTTTCCCGCACTAGTGCGGGAATGCGAGACTTTCCCGCACTAGTGCGGAAAAAAATCTATTTATAGCTCACTTTACCGCATTGATTCACGAAAAAACGGTTTTTTTCACGGTTGATAGTTTTTTGTTCTACGATTTTGGACCGATCGACCAAACTTGAATATAGCGACATTCATGTGATATGAAACGTCGACTTATCACAGTTGACGTTTGAAATGTGAAAAAATAAGAATTGGTTATGGTTATTGGTTATTGATTTTGTTGAATCTCAAATCCCACTTTCGAGCCAGTCATTGCAAAAAATAATGTATGGGACATGTGCGAAAAAAAACGAATTACATCGCGCGTAAGTTGCCGAATTCGCCTCGACTTATGGTACATTTCTCACTCGTACTCGTGTGGTTACAGCACTCGCCTTCGGCTCGTGCTGCAAATCACACTCGTACTCGTGTGAAATGCACCATAAGCCTTCGGCTCATGCGGCAACTTCACGCGCGATGGAATTCGTTGTTTTCCGCACTTGTAGCATAAATTACTATTTACGTCCTTGTGGCATAATGTACTATTATTTCGATTAAATTTTTTTTTCTTCCAACTGCGGTGTTAATTTTTGTTTTTCACCATCTTTTTGCTCCTTTAAAGCCAAATTTGAGATCGTAATTCGGTTTCTGCTTTTTAGAATTTTATCCAAGTCCAAATAGCGAAGTATGGTGTCGCAATAAAAAAAAAAAAAACTATTCCCGTCATTCGATATATCGCGTTATCTCAGGTATTTTCAATGCATCTGATAGTGAATTGATTCACGGTTACGCAACTTTGGAGATACGTAAGATGTGAACGCGGATACGTGAAGATCTATTTGCGTGAAAGACATTAGACGTTTGTTTTTTTTTTTTTTTTTTCGTTCACTATTTTACAGATATATAAAATGTTCTATTATCAACAAGTGGTGATAATTTTTTCAAGTAGGCCATTGGCAAGAACTTTTATTTCATCCCAAGAGACGACACACGCCTTAGATTGTACAATCGTGATCAAAAGTTTCGTCGGAAGTAACTTTAAAATTTTATTATTAACAAACGATGCATCGTATGTTAATAACTTTGCATAATTACTTGCTTTAGAAGGATTATTATGTATTATAGAAATTATTTTTTATATAGGTATTAGCAATATACTATATAATAATAATAATAATGAGAATTATAATTATATAATTATATAGAATTATAAAATTATATTATAATTATATAAAGAAATAACAATAATAATATATTATTATTATTGTATAATAATAATATATTACATATAACGATAACAACAATATAAGAATATGAAAAATAACGCATAATAAAAACAAGAATAAATAAAAAAAATTGACTAAAAAAATTAAAAAATTAAAATAAAACAATAATTAGTGCTTGATGATAATTAAATATTAATTGGTCAATAATCATAGAAATGGCAAAGTAAGGACACAAAGTAAAATAACAATAATAGTAATATTAACATCAGTAATAACAATAATCATGATAATAATTAGATATCGTGAAATGCTCTAGGAACGAGTGCGTCTGGGTGCAGCTTGCAAATGCTTGTTCCTTGCAAGGGATGACATCATGTTTTATTCACGCCTCGAAGACCAAGAATATTTTCCTTGCGTGAGACACTCCTTAGAAAGTTTTCGCGACAAATGTATCTAAAGAAAATTCATTGATTCGTGCATCCAGAGCTGGCAGGTTTCGATATCGTCCTTCAGCTGCAAGAGTTGGGATGAAAATACAATGAGTTTTAGAAAAGAAATTAAAGGAAATTTAGAAAAGAAATTAAGAAAATTTAAAAAAGAAAATAAGAAAATTTAGAAAAGTTTTTGAGAAAATTTAGAAAAAAAATTAAGAAATTAGGCAAAAATCCAGAAAACTAAGAAAAATTAGAAAAGAAATTATGAAACTTTAGAGAAGAAATCAGGAAAATTTAGAAAAGATATTAAGAAAATTCAGAAACAAAATTAAGAAAATTTAGAAAAGACATTAGGAAAATTTAGAAAAGAAATTAAAACATTTAGAAAATAAATTAAGAAAATTTAGAAAAGAAATCAAGAAAATTTAGAAAAGAAATTAAGAAAATTTAGAATATAATTTAAGAAAATTCAGAAAAAAATAAAGAAAATTTATAAAAGAAATTTAGAAAACTATAAAAGAAATTAAGAAAATTTAGAATAAAAATTAAGAAAATTCAGAAAAAAATAAGAAAATTTAAAAAATTCAGAAAAAAAATGCAGGCACTTTAGAAAAGAAATTAAGAAAATTCCGAAAAGAAATTTAAAAAATTTAGAAAGGGAATTAGAAAAGTTAGAAAAAAATTAAAGAAAATTTCGAAAAAAAATTAAGTAAATTCAGAAAAAATTTAAGAAAATTTAGAAAAGAAATTTATAAAATTAATAAAACAAATTTAGAAAATTTAGAAAAAATCTTTTTTTTTCAGCTTGAATGCATTTGCTTTTTCAAGCGATCGATGTGCCTATCGCTGTTGCGTCTATATACTGTACGTCGGATATTCACGCGTCAGGAGATAACGACGACCGAATGATGGGAGGGCAACGACGTTGTTGAGACTCCGTCGATGACTCAACCTGGAACATTTCTTTCTTCGAAAACATAAATAATGACGAATATTGCGTATTATTTTACGTTTGTAAACTCGATTATCGATTATTTTATCTGATAATCGCGACGCTTTTGCATCGGGCCTCACGATTTTTTTTTATCGCTTAACGTTCTGGGTCAACATGCTCGTTCTCCACAAAAGTTGCAGCCCAATTTATCTCCAAATTTCGTTACTTTACGTTACGTGAAAAGCATAGATTTTTTATGTCATCGCGAAAAAAACTTATGATTTTTTTTTAGATTATCCCAACGTTCTACCGCCGAAACTTGACGAACATTCACACAAAGCGGAGAACGCGATAACATATAGCCAGTCACCTCGGACGTGCGCGTGGAATAGTGGCGTGCTTAGAACACTTCCACCACGGAAACTTGACGAACATTCACAAAAAGCGGAGAACGCGATAACATATATAGGTATAGCCAGAGACACCTCGGACGTGCGTGTGGTATGGTGGGGTGCGTGAAACACAAGTATGCGCTCGAATCACCTCGGACGTGCGCGTGGAATGGTGGGATGGGTGAAACACTAGTGTGGGCGCGTGTGACCTCGGACGTGCGTGTGGAATATTCGCGTGCTTCGAACACTTCTACCGTCGAAACTTGACGAACATTCATACAAAGCGAAGAACGCGATAACATATATAGGTATAGCCAGAGTCACCTCGGCCGTGCGTGTGGAATGGTGGGTTGCGTGAAACACTAGTGTGGGCGCGGATCACCTCGGACGTGCGTGTGGAATGGTGGGGTGCGTGAAAAACTAGTGTAGACGCGTGTCACCTCGGACGTGCGCGTGGAATAGTGGCGTGTTTAGAACACTTCTACCGCCTACGAACTTTACGAGCATCCATACAAAGCGGAGAACGCGATAACGTATATAGGTATAGCCAGAGTCACCTCGGCCGTGCGTGTGGAATGGTGAGTTGCGTGAAACACTAGTACGGGCGCGAATCACCTCGGACGTGCGTGTGAAATAGTGTGATACGTGAAACACTAGTGTAGGCGCGTTTCACCTCGGACGTGCGTGTGGAATCGTGGCGTGTTTAGAACACTTCTACCGTCGACAAACTTTACGAACATCCACACAAAGCTTAGAACACGACAACATATATATGTATATCCAGAGTTGAGCACGTCCGCTACAGATATAGTGAGAGCGTGGTAAAAAAAAACTTTGAAAAATCGATATCTCGTAAACTACGGCGCGTCGCCAAAAATCCTTTGCGAGAAACTCTTATATCACTAAAATGAAGGTGTATGCCAATTTTCCGATTGAAATTCGGTTTTTGCTTTTCGCAAGCACATCCACTTTTTCTAACCTTTGTGTTTAGGAGTAAAAATTCCATTACCGTTGTAAAAAGCATTTAAAAACAATCAAAATTTTTGAAAACCAATTCGATTCGTTTAATTTCGTTTGAGTTTACGTTTTCTCGTGCTCCTCGTTCGATCAGACGCCAAAATGGATCGACAAAATGGTAACTTCTTCTTCTTCATCGTGAAGTACAAGCCGATGAAACGAAAGCGGAAATTGCTGCATTTGAATAATAATAATAATGCAGCCAATTCGTACGCAGCATTGTCAGAAGCTCGTTTGGTTTACAATGTGAAAAGAATTTCTCGTTGCGATACGTTGGGAGGAAAAAGTGGTGAAACGCAACGTGAGTGAGATGTACAACGAGGCAACAAGAGTATTCGTACGCAAGAAGAGTAGTCGCGAGGACGGTTGGCTACCATTGAAGATATCTTGTATAGCCAAAGCCAAATAGGGAACGTCCATTCATCCCGACAAGGAGACCGGCCTATGTACAGGCCGTGCCATTCGGAGTGTTACGTAACAGCATTAAGGGGTTACGTGGGCTTGAAAATTTCAAAAAAATCCATTTTTTTAAATTTTGTTATCCAATATGTCTAGAATATTCTCCCAAAGTTTCTAACTTTGGGAGAACTTCCCCAACTCTCCAATTCTCCAACTACTCTCCAACTCTTCAACTACTCTCCAACTCTCCAACTCTCCAACTACTCTCCAACTGTCCAACTCTCCAACTATTCTCCAACTCTCTAACTACTTTCCAACTCTCAGACTACTCTTCAACAACTCTCCAACTCTCCAGGTCTCTCTCTCTCTCTCTCTCTAAAAAGCATTTCCAATGCCAAAAATTACAAAAATGTTTTTTTATAATAAGGTTTTGAGAAAAGTGGTCGAAAAATAAGTATTAGGTGTGTGAATTAATTTTTACAGATTTTTCTAGCAGGCTGGGAATCCTCTTTCAAGTTGAAACATTTCAGCGTCCTTTTAGGATTTTCAAGTATTGACATAGCCCTGTTCAAGACGTTTTCTGAATTTATCGGGCGAGCATCATAACCTTAAAATAAAGTAGCAAGAACAATGGCAACCGATAAGCTGCACATTCGCCACTGCATCCTTTACGAATTCCAACAAGGAAAAAGTGCCACCAAAGCGTGGGAGTCAATTTGTTCTGTGTTCGGGAAGAGTATATATTGTGTCATGCGAAACATGCAATTATTGGTTTAAACGTTTTAGAAACAATGATTTCGAAGTCAGTGACCGTGCGCGTACTGGACAGCCTGAAAGAATTTTCGGACGACGATTTGGAAAGCTTTACTGGTCCAAAATTCTTCACAGACACAAGAAGAACTTGCAGTCCAACTAGGAATTGATCGATCAACCCCGTTGCCAAGAGGTTACACGCGATGGGAAAAATTCAGAAGCTCGGCAAATGGCTCCCGCATGAACTTACCGAATATATAACCTCGGACAACGGATGAACACGTGTCTTTGGTTGCTTAGCAAACAACGAAGGAAGAACTTTGTCTGGAAAAACGTGACGGGGGATGAAAAATGGATCCTTTGTGAGAGTCCCAAGCGGATGAAAATCATGGATGGACCCTGGAGAACCAACAACATCAACTCCCAAACCGCAAATGAACGTCAAAAAAAATGCTTTTGTGTATCTGGTGGGACATAAAGGGTGTTCTTTATTACGAACTTCTAGAACCGGGTCAGACGATCACTGCAGAACGATGTAGTGACCAATTGAATCGTTTGAGCGAAGCAATTGAGCAAAAAAGGCCATTCACAGGACACGGAAGGCGAAAAGTCATTCTTCTGCATGACAACGCTCCACCTCACACGTTGCTCGTACGACCCAAACAACTATTTTAAACCTGGACTGGCAAGTTCTTCCTCATCTGGCATATTCACCGGACTTGGCCCTCCCATCTGACTATCACCTATTTCGGTCAATGGCGCACAGCTTAAGAGGGAGCCACTTCCGAGAAGTCGAAGATATCAGGAAATTCGTCGATGACTTCATCGCCTCGAAACCAGCCAGCTTCTATCGTGATGGTATCTGTATGCTACCAGGATCACTGGCAGAAGGTTGTAGAAAGCAACGGGGGATATTACCCCGGATTAAACACGATTTTGTCTATTTTTTAATAAACCGCAAGTATGGAAGAAAAAAACTGCAAGTATGCACACACCTAATAAATAAATAAACAAATTAGGGACCAAAGAGTACGAGGCTGGTGATGAACATGACCATATTATGTCCTCTGTACATGCTCGTACATATATATGTATATATGTGTACGTATGCATTGGCACGTCAATGACAGTAAGAAGCCCAAGAGGATGCGGAGATCTTGCAGTAGAGCACAAGGGACACTGGTCTCGGTAGCAAAAACTTGTCACACTTGTGTACGCGATCGTTGGTCAAATCGCGACGAGGACTCTCGTCGGCTATAACGATCACGAGACCGGCTTTCGTGTCATTCACATAGCACCAACGACATATTGCAACTAACCGATATACGATCAAGAATTAACGTTTGCCGTTATGGTCCTATTGGCGCGAATGTGATTATTAAATGATTGCTGACAATTTTTTGTTTTTTCTTCACGTTCCTCGAAGCAACGCCCACACGCCCGTGTAGAAAAAAAATGGATTGAAATTCTATTGGAAAGAACCACGATTATCGCAATATTTCAATGGTAATTCTGCAATCAAAGATTGAGGTACAATGCCAGCCGAGAATTCGATCCATTTTTGAAGCGGATGGTGAATGGCGATGAAAAATGGTCCACATACGAGAAGAACAGCCGAAAAAGATCGTGGTCCAATGGCGATGAGCCGGCCCAAACGATCGCCAAGACCGGATCAACGGCCAAGAAGTTTTTGCCGTGTGTTTGGTGGGATTGGAAGGGCTGTCCATTATTAGCTGCTCCCATCGGGTCAAACACTCAATTCGGACCTCTACTGTCAACAACTGACCAGATTGAAGCAGGCGATCGACCAGAAGCGGCCAGAATTGGCCAATAGGAAGGTCACATACGAGAACAACAGCCGTAAAAGATCGTGGTCCAATGGCGATGAGCCGGCCCAAACGATCGCCAAGCCCGGATCAACGGCCAAGAAGGTTTTGCCGTGTGTTTGGTGGGATTGGAAGGGCTGTCCACTATTAGCTGCTCCCATCGGGCCAAACACTCAATTCGGACCTCTACTGTCAACAACTGATCAGATCTAAGCAGGCGATCGACCAGAAGCGGCCAGAATTGGCCAATAGGAAGGTCACATACGAGAACAACAGCCGTAAAAGATCGTGGTCCAATGGCGATGAGCCGGCCCAAACGATCGCCAAGACCGGATCAACGGCCAAGAAGTTTTTGCCGTGTGTTTGGTGGGATTGGAAGGGCTGTCCACTATTAGCTGCTCCCATCGGGCCAAACACTCAATTCGGACCTCTACTGTCAACAACTGACGCAGATTGAAGCGGCGATCGACCAGAAGCGGCCAGAATTGGCCAATAGGAAGGTCACATACGAGAACAACAGCCGTAAAAGATCGTGGTCCAATGGCGATGAGCCGGCCCAAACGATCGCCAAGCCCGGATCAACGGCCAAGAAGGTTTTGCCGTGTGTTTGGTGGGATTGGAAGGGCTGTCCACTATTAGCTGCTCCCATCGGGTCAAACACTCAATTCGGATCTCTACTGTCAACAACTGACCAGATTGAAGCAGGCGATCGACCAGAAGCGGCCAGAATAGGCCAATAGGAAGGTCACATACGAGAACAACAGCCGTAAAAGATCGTGGTCCAATGGCGATGAGCCGGCCCAAACGATCGCCAAGCCCGGATCAACGGCCAAGAAGGTTTTGCCGTGTGTTTGGTGGGATTGGAAGGGCTGTCCACTATTAGCTGCTCCCATCGGGTCAAACACTCAATTCGGACCTCTACTGTCAACAATTGACCAGATTGAAGCAGGCGATCGACCAGAAGCGGCCAGAATTGGCCAATAGGAAGGTCACATACGAGAACAACAGCCGTAAAAGATCGTGGTCCAATGGCGATGAGCCGGCCCAAACGATCGCCAAGCCCGGATCAACGGCCAAGAAAGTTTTGCCGTGTGTTTGGTGGGATTGGAAGGGCTGTCCACTATTAGCTGCTCCCATCGGGTCAAACACTCAATTCGGACCTCTACTGTCAACAATTGACCAGATTGAAGCAGGCGATCGACCAGAAGCGGCCAGAATTGGCCAATAGGAAGGTCACATACGAGAACAACAGCCGTAAAAGATCGTGGTCCAATGGCGATGAGCCGGCCCAAACGATCGCCAAGCCCGGATCAACGGCCAAGAAGGTTTTGCCGTGTGTTTGGTGGGATTGGAAGGGCTGTCCACTATTAGCTGCTCCCATCGGGCCAAACACTCAATTCGGACCTCTACTGTCAACAACTGATCAGATCTAAGCAGGCGATCGACCAGAAGCGGCCAGAATTGGCCAATAGGAAGGTCACATACGAGAACAACAGCCGTAAAAGATCGTGGTCCAATGGCGATGAGCCGGCCCAAACGATCGCCAAGACCGGATCAACGGCCAAGAAGTTTTTGCCGTGTGTTTGGTGGGATTGGAAGGGCTGTCCACTATTAGCTGCTCCCATCGGGCCAAACACTCAATTCGGACCTCTACTGTCAACAACTGACGCAGATTGAAGCAGGCGATCGACCAGAAGCGGCCAGAATTGGCCAATAGGAAGGTCACATACGAGAACAACAGCCGTAAAAGATCGTGGTCCAATGGCGATGAGCCGGCCCAAACGATCGCCAAGCCCGGATCAACGGCCAAGAAGGTTTTGCCGTGTGTTTGGTGGGATTGGAAGGGCTGTCCACTATTAGCTGCTCCCATCGGGTCAAACACTCAATTCGGATCTCTACTGTCAACAACTGACCAGATTGAAGCAGGCGATCGACCAGAAGCGGCCAGAATAGGCCAATAGGAAGGTCACATACGAGAACAACAGCCGTAAAAGATCGTGGTCCAATGGCGATGAGCCGGCCCAAACGATCGCCAAGCCCGGATCAACGGCCAAGAAGGTTTTGCCGTGTGTTTGGTGGGATTGGAAGGGCTGTCCACTATTAGCTGCTCCCATCGGGTCAAACACTCAATTCGGACCTCTACTGTCAACAATTGACCAGATTGAAGCAGGCGATCGACCAGAAGCGGCCAGAATTGGCCAATAGGAAGGTCACATACGAGAACAACAGCCGTAAAAGATCGTGGTCCAATGGCGATGAGCCGGCCCAAACGATCGCCAAGCCCGGATCAACGGCCAAGAAAGTTTTGCCGTGTGTTTGGTGGGATTGGAAGGGCTGTCCACTATTAGCTGCTCCCATCGGGTCAAACACTCAATTCGGACCTCTACTGTCAACAATTGACCAGATTGAAGCAGGCGATCGACCAGAAGCGGCCAGAATTGGCCAATAGGAAGGTCACATACGAGAACAACAGCCGTAAAAGATCGTGGTCCAATGGCGATGAGCCGGCCCAAACGATCGCCAAGCCCGGATCAACGGCCAAGAAGGTTTTGCCGTGTGTTTGGTGGGATTGGAAGGGCTGTCCACTATTAGCTGCTCCCATCGGGCCAAACACTCAATTCGGACCTCTACTGTCAACAACTGATCAGATCTAAGCAGGCGATCGACCAGAAGCGGCCAGAATTGGCCAATAGGAAGGTCACATACGAGAACAACAGCCGTAAAAGATCGTGGTCCAATGGCGATGAGCCGGCCCAAACGATCGCCAAGACCGGATCAACGGCCAAGAAGTTTTTGCCGTGTGTTTGGTGGGATTGGAAGGGCTGTCCACTATTAGCTGCTCCCATCGGGCCAAACACTCAATTCGGACCTCTACTGTCAACAACTGACGCAGATTGAAGCGGCGATCGACCAGAAGCGGCCAGAATTGGCCAATAGGAAGGTCACATACGAGAACAACAGCCGTAAAAGATCGTGGTCCAATGGCGATGAGCCGGCCCAAACGATCGCCAAGCCCGGATCAACGGCCAAGAAGGTTTTGCCGTGTGTTTGGTGGGATTGGAAGGGCTGTCCACTATTAGCTGCTCCCATCGGGTCAAACACTCAATTCGGATCTCTACTGTCAACAACTGACCAGATTGAAGCAGGCGATCGACCAGAAGCGGCCAGAATAGGCCAATAGGAAGGTCACATACGAGAACAACAGCCGTAAAAGATCGTGGTCCAATGGCGATGAGCCGGCCCAAACGATCGCCAAGCCCGGATCAACGGCCAAGAAGGTTTTGCCGTGTGTTTGGTGGGATTGGAAGGGCTGTCCACTATTAGCTGCTCCCATCGGGTCAAACACTCAATTCGGACCTCTACTGTCAACAATTGACCAGATTGAAGCAGGCGATCGACCAGAAGCGGCCAGAATTGGCCAATAGGAAGGTCACATACGAGAACAACAGCCGTAAAAGATCGTGGTCCAATGGCGATGAGCCGGCCCAAACGATCGCCAAGCCCGGATCAACGGCCAAGAAAGTTTTGCCGTGTGTTTGGTGGGATTGGAAGGGCTGTCCACTATTAGCTGCTCCCATCGGGTCAAACACTCAATTCGGACCTCTACTGTCAACAATTGACCAGATTGAAGCAGGCGATCGACCAGAAGCGGCCAGAATTGGCCAATAGGAAGGTCACATACGAGAACAACAGCCGTAAAAGATCGTGGTCCAATGGCGATGAGCCGGCCCAAACGATCGCCAAGCCCGGATCAACGGCCAAGAAGGTTTTGCCGTGTGTTTGGTGGGATTGGAAGGGCTGTCCACTATTAGCTGCTCCCATCGGGCCAAACACTCAATTCGGACCTCTACTGTCAACAACTGATCAGATCTAAGCAGGCGATCGACCAGAAGCGGCCAGAATTGGCCAATAGGAAGGTCACATACGAGAACAACAGCCGTAAAAGATCGTGGTCCAATGGCGATGAGCCGGCCCAAACGATCGCCAAGACCGGATCAACGGCCAAGAAGTTTTTGCCGTGTGTTTGGTGGGATTGGAAGGGCTGTCCACTATTAGCTGCTCCCATCGGGCCAAACACTCAATTCGGACCTCTACTGTCAACAACTGACGCAGATTGAAGCAGGCGATCGACCAGAAGCGGCCAGAATTGGCCAATAGGAAGGTCACATACGAGAACAACAGCCGTAAAAGATCGTGGTCCAATGGCGATGAGCCGGCCCAAACGATCGCCAAGCCCGGATCAACGGCCAAGAAGGTTTTGCCGTGTGTTTGGTGGGATTGGAAGGGCTGTCCACTATTAGCTGCTCCCATCGGGTCAAACACTCAATTCGGATCTCTACTGTCAACAACTGACCAGATTGAAGCAGGCGATCGACCAGAAGCGGCCAGAATAGGCCAATAGGAAGGTCACATACGAGAACAACAGCCGTAAAAGATCGTGGTCCAATGGCGATGAGCCGGCCCAAACGATCGCCAAGCCCGGATCAACGGCCAAGAAGGTTTTGCCGTGTGTTTGGTGGGATTGGAAGGGCTGTCCACTATTAGCTGCTCCCATCGGGTCAAACACTCAATTCGGACCTCTACTGTCAACAATTGACCAGATTGAAGCAGGCGATCGACCAGAAGCGGCCAGAATTGGCCAATAGGAAGGTCACATACGAGAACAACAGCCGTAAAAGATCGTGGTCCAATGGCGATGAGCCGGCCCAAACGATCGCCAAGCCCGGATCAACGGCCAAGAAAGTTTTGCCGTGTGTTTGGTGGGATTGGAAGGGCTGTCCACTATTAGCTGCTCCCATCGGGTCAAACACTCAATTCGGACCTCTACTGTCAACAATTGACCAGATTGAAGCAGGCGATCGACCAGAAGCGGCCAGAATTGGCCAATAGGAAGGTCACATACGAGAACAACAGCCGTAAAAGATCGTGGTCCAATGGCGATGAGCCGGCCCAAACGATCGCCAAGCCCGGATCAACGGCCAAGAAGGTTTTGCCGTGTGTTTGGTGGGATTGGAAGGGCTGTCCACTATTAGCTGCTCCCATCGGGCCAAACACTCAATTCGGACCTCTACTGTCAACAACTGATCAGATTTAAGCAGGCGATCGACCAGAAGCGGCCAGAATTGGCCAATAGGAAGGTCACATACGAGAACAACAGCCGTAAAAAATCGTGGTCCAATGGCGATGAGCCGGCCCAAACGATCGCCAAGCCCGGATCAACGGCCAAGAAAGTTTTGCCGTGTGTTTGGTGGGATTGGAAGGGCTGTCCATTATTAGCTGCTTCCATCGGGTCAAACACTCAATTCGGACCTCTACTGTCAACAACTGACCAGATTGAAGCAGGCGATCGACCAGAAGCGGCCAGAATTGGCCAATAGGAAGGTCACATACGAGAACAACAGCCGTAAAAGATCGTGGTCCAATGGCGATGAGCCGGCCCAAACGATCGCCAAGACCGGATCAACGGCCAAGAAGGTTTTGCCGTGTGTTTGGTGGGATTGGAAGGGCTGTCCACTATTAGCTGCTCCCATCGGGTCAGACACTCAATTCGGACCTCTACTGTCAACAACTGATCAGATTTAAGCAGGCGATCGACCAGAAGCGGCCAGAATTGGCCAATAGGAAGGCTGTTGTGTTCCATCAAGACAACGCCAGGCCGCACACATCTTCAACGATGCGCCAGAAGCTCCGAGAGCTTGGATGGGAGGTTCTATCGCACCCGCCGTATAGTCCAGATCTGCCACCAAGCGATTATCACCTTTTCAAGCATTTGCAAAATTTTCTTCATGCTACAAAACTGGCCTCAAGAGAGAGGCTTGTGAAAATCGGCTGGTCAAGTTTTCTTGCCAATAGGGACGAGGACTTCTTCAATCGCGGAATTATGAAATTGCCTTCACAATGGACAAAAGTTGTCGAACAAAACGGCCCATATTTCATCCAAATCGGATAATCCTATGTTGACCCTTAGTGTGCATCCGGGGTCAGACTGACCCCAACATTTTTTTCTTACCTGCAGCGTTTTTTTTTTTTGCGTACCATCAACTTTAAGCACGTTTTTGAACAATTATAAAAGCTTTTTTTTTTGGAAATCTAACTTCGCGGCCTCAAAGTTTGATCGATTCACTGCAAAAAGTGACTCAAGCTTTTTTTTTCTTCCGAAAAGCGCATAGGTACCGAGATATTCGAGGTCAAAAATGGCCTGGGGTCAAATTGACCCCAGGCCAGTTAATTTCATCGTCGAAATAAAGCGAAAAAAAAACGCTCAGAACTTTTCACTTCGTCTAATATCATATTGGGAGTACAAATTAATTCGGTCCGTTTTGTTTTTTTGTGGTAAAAAATCCATTTATTTCAAAATAAAACGTATGAATAGATTGATCAAAGTATTGTCCATCGCTGGCTACTACTTTTTCCCACCTCTCAGCCAATTTTCGAATTCCATCTCGAAAAAAAAGTCGCGTCTTTTGAGGCGATCCAAGTTTTGAGCCAATTTTCGATTTCTGCGAAAGAAGTGAACCGGTGAGCTGCCAAAACCTGCTGCATCCGTCGGAACAACCAGTAATCAGAAGGAGCAATGTCCGGAGAATACAGCGGGTGCGGTAAAATATCCCATTTGAGCGTTTCCAAAGATTTTTTTGACGACTTTTGCGACACGAGGCCGAGCGTTGATGCAGAAGAACAATTTTGTCATGTCTTTGCTCGTATTCCGGCCGTTTTTTTCTCGTAATGCACGGCTCAAACGAATCAATTGTAGTCTATACCGATCTCGCCCGTAATGGAATCGCCAGGTTGTAGCAGCTCATTGGCTCATTTGGCTGTCCAGGGCGAGGCTTGTCTTCAACGCTGAAATCACCGTTCTCAAAACGTCGAAACCATTCTCTACATGATTCATCAGTTGGAGCATCATCACCATAAAACTTCAACAAGCATTCGATGCGCTTCAGCTGCACTTTTCTTCCAATTAAAGCAGAAAAGTAAAACTTCCCGCAAATGCTGCTTAGTTTAACACAAAATTTCGACATATTCAACACAGTAAAAAAAAAACAAGGTTTTTAATGGAACTCAAAGCGATACAAACTGAATGTTATTGACAGATGTCTAACCTCTCTGAAAGCACCGAAATCAGCTGTCACTATGAAACATTCATAACAGCCAGAGCCATCTCTTGAAAACGGACCGAATTAATTTGTAAAATAAATTCGTAATATAAAAAAAATGTAAATTTGTAATATAATAATATATATATATATATATTTGTATATATAAATAATATATATATTTGTAATATAATAATATATATATTTGTAATATAATAATATAAAAAAAATACAGAAAATATGCTTTATTTTGACTAACATTAATTAATTAAGGGGCCAGTCCACTTTGAAAATTTCAAAAAATCGTTTTTTTTTCTACTGTTTTCGAAAGTACACACATTCACAAATATTGTGTCAATATTTTGTCAATATTGCCGATTGAGTTTAGGTAAGAGTTTTTCATAGGCAAAACTTCAAACGCGTTTTTCTCGAAACAACGTTTTCAAAATCTAGCTCCATCGTATCTCCAAAACTAATGAACCGATTCTCTTAAAATTTGAACCACATATTGTAAACACGATTCGCAACGAGATGACCCTCGATGGTTTTAAAATTTTAATTTTTTCTCTTTTTTTTTTGCGAAAAACTGCGAAAAAACGCGTTTTTTCTTACTTTTTTCGTTTTTCATCTGCCATTTTTTTATTTTTTGATAAAACTTTATATCCGAGGGTCATTTTGTAGCCGGTGTCATACCGAATCTAATGGACTTTGATTTTTTTGTTTCAGACAAGCCGTTGCCGTATTGTGATGGAGCTACCTAGCCCACCTATTTTTGAGGCGTTACGTTAAACTATAGTTTTTGTACTTAAAAATGAATAAAAATGAATTAAATTTTTTTTTAATGTATTTCAAGACTTTATTTATCAAGCCCAACAACTTTTATATTCATATCTTTTATAAAATCCTCAAGAAAAAAAAAATCGCGAAAATAGCCTTTTTTTCGTGGCTCCAAAGTGGAATGGCCCCTTAAGGCCGGATCCTGAATTAGAAGGTCCAAAAAATCGATTTTTTTTTATTGTTTAAATCTATTCCTGATGTATCTAAGAATGTCTAGACAAAGTTTTATAGCTCAATTCGAAATATTTCCAAAGATACAGCACTGAACGTAGTGGAGTGTCGAGCAGGTATACGGGCGCTCGGGCAGTTAGGGCGCCCGTTTTCTCGAGTTTTCGTTTTTACGATTTTTCTAATTTGGCGTATCTGATTACAAAAAAACTAGAAGTCCAATCGAAACAAACCAAAGCTTGTTCGCTTCAGTGTCGTTTTCTTTTCTATTTGAACTAAAAACATTGTCGAAAAAAAAATTCTTAACAATTTTTTTAGCAAGTTGAAATAATTTTTTTTTCACAAAAAGCACATTTTCTACTTCAAAGCCGAAAAAACATTCAAATTTCAAAATTTTTTTCGTTTTTTTTTAGTTCATATAGAAGAAAAATATGTCACAATTAAAATGGTTTTTGGTTTTTTCGTTTCAGATGAAAATTACGAGCTCCATTTGTCACGCCGCATGGAAACAGCAGTGGCACGAATGTGCATAAAAATCGGTTGCCTGTTGATATTTTTCTTTAAAAAAAATTGTTTTCTTATGTTCAGACATGTAATAAAATAATCTGAAAATTTCGCTAAACTTGCTTTTTTTTTTACCCGAAAAAAATTCCTCAAAATATCGATTTTTCGAACCGGCTAATTCAGGATCCCGCCTTAAATAACATTGCAGAGAAAAGTCGTACGTTTTAGAAAAATCCTCACATTCCTCGCATTCGATCAATGCAAAATTAAAATTGATCCTATCTCGATATCGCATAGATCGCCGAGCATAGAATCGAACAGTACCATGCCCATGTAAAATCGTAGTTTATCGCGTTAGCACATTTTTTCTTCTTCTTTTTTTTTCGTAATTAAAACAGGGTTATTTCAACATTTGCATACCGCAACCCTCGTGCCTCCTTAAGTATGCTAAATTCACCTCGTCAAGGTGTAATTGAAGCCGATCGTAACGCATGTTGAATTCAATCGTCGCGCTGGCAATCGATCGTGCGATCTTGTCACGTCGATTAACTTATCGGTCACGCCTTAACCGAGATCGCCGTAACAATCTATTTACTCGGTTGCATTCGCGACGATTAATCTTTTATCGTGAATAATCAATTGCATTGGGTCACCTTTCAGTCGCGAGACGTTTTATTTATTTATTTATTTTTTTCGTCCACTAGTAATTGTTTTTATATTTTTGGAAATATTTTGAGTATTCTAAATCGTTTTTTGGTGGACAGGGTTTTTTTTTTAATGGGAGATGAAATTTTTCGGTTAGTTTTTAATTCTTGAATAATTAAGGATTTGGAGACACTTTTCAAACTTTGAGTACGAATATTTCACAATTTTCAACATATCGTGTTGGAGAAGAAAGAAAAAAAAATCTTGAAAATTTAGCAACGTGACATTCGAATTTTAACGTAAATTATTCCAATTAATAAGACTAGAAGAAATATCAATTAAATTCACGATTCTTGTAGGAAACTGTAGGAAGACATCCCACTTTTATTTATTTACTTCTAATTTTTTTTTTAATTTACTTATTTATTGATTTTATTTATATCGAATTCATTTGAAGAGTTTATTTATTCAATTACTGACTTTATTTATAGTTTGTTTATTTTTTAATTTTATTTATTTATTTAGTGATTTTATTTATAAGTTATTTAGTTATAAATTTTATTGACTTATTTACTGATTTTATTCATAATTTATTCATTTAGATATTTTATTTATCTATTTACTGATTTTATTTCTAATTTATTTATTTTTTTATTTAATTAATTTATTTACTGCTTGCGAAAATAGACAATATACATTTAGAAATTATTAAATGACATTTTATCGCGTCATAACTACTCTGTAAAATTTTTAGAAATTTTCATCATTTAGTTGCCGAGATATCGTGCAAGAAAGGATCTTATCTCATATATAGAGGGTGTCCCATTTTAACCTGATTTTACGTAAATTCACAAAAAATATTATAACATAGACCAGACATCCCGTAAAGACAATTCAGAATCACAACTTATCACAGGTCAATGAGCTTGTCTCCGTATGGACGAATCCAGTTATGTCAAAAAAACACCCCCCTCCCCGCAGGCCTCCCCCACCCACATGCCAAATTTAATTAGAAACATTTTTCCGAACGCCGCACCGTTCAAAAGATATTGGCCAATGAAAATGGATCACTGTAGCCAATCATTTTCAAGGACATCGAGTCTGCGAGGACCGGTGGCGCCACGTCATTGCAATCGTTCTACGATCACTTGGGCGCCATGCCTTTGTGCAAGAATCACTTCATTTTGCAAATTTCACGTCTGGCACAGCGTCAATGACGCGCTCCAAGCTATGCAAAATATCACAATATATTGCACAGGATGTCCATTTTGTCTCTAGCTAAAATACAAAGTAACGCGGTGGGGGGGGGGGGGGGGGGGCGGTCAACTAGGCAAAGACAAATGGCACAACGTAAGACAGTGCTGATCTCGATCGAATATGAATTTTCCACTGGCCACGTACCAGTGAGTTTAATAATATCCCACTTTATAATTAGCACGGTGGAGAGAGATGCTGCGCGCTTGCATGTCCTCCACGTCGTTCTTGGTTTACTAACTAACTGGGCAAACCCAACCATCGCGAAATGGGAAGAGAAGCTGCGATCGTGAGACGCAATCATCCAAGATTTCGGAAGCGACAAAACTGAGGATACGAGACCCAGCGAAAAATCAAATATATCCAATCAATTGAATCATTTGATTCCGGCTATTGCGGTTGCCCCAGAATCAAAAGGTGGCAACGGAAAGCATGTTAATGAATGGAGAAAATGCATATTGGAGCAGCAAATATGAGAGTAGGAAAGAAAACAAGAAGCAAGCATAAAATCATTTGCATCAAATCAGTGCAACCGTTTGATTCTGTCTATTGATTGAGTTAGAATTAACAGCTGGCAACAGGAATAATCTGAATAAATGAAAAGAATGTATTTTGGAGTGGCAAAGATGATGACATCAAAGAAAAGAAGAAGCAGCGAGAAAACAAGTGCATCCAAAGATCGCAACCATTTAATTCTGGCTATTGATTGAGCTAGAATCAAAAGTTGGGGGGGCGGAAATCATCTCAATAAATGGAGAGGATGGATGTTAAAGTACAAAAAATGAGGATACGAAAGAAAACAAGGAGCACCGAAGAATCAAGTGCATCAAATGTAAGGAACCATTTGATTCTGTCTATCCATTGAAGTATAATCAGAAGTCGGCTGCAGAAATTATGTTACTTAATGCAGAGGATGTCTATTGGAGCAGCAAAAATAAGAATACCAAAGAAAACTGGAAGCACCGAAAGAATCAAGTACATCAAATCGATGCAACCATTTGATTTTGTCTATTAATTAAAGTAGAATCAGAAGTGGTCATCAGAAATGATGTTAGTAAGTGCGGAGCATGTCTATTGGAGCAGAAAAATAAAGAATGCCATAGAAAACTGGGGGCACCGAAAAATCAAATACGCCAAATCGATGCAACCATTTGATTCTGGCTATTAATTGAGGTAGAATCAAAAGTTGGAGGCAGGAATCATCTTAATAAATGGAGAGAATGGATCTTGAAGTACCAAAAATGAGGATACGAAAGAAAACAAAGAGCACCGAAAAATCAAATACATGAAATGAGAGGAACCATTTGATTTTGTCTATTAATTAAAGTAGAATCAGAAGTGGGCATCGGAAATGATGTTAGTAAGTGCGGAGCATGTCTATTGGAGCAGAAAAATGAAGAATGCCATAGAAAACTGCGGGCACCGAAAAATCAAATACATCAAATCGATGCAACCATTTGATTCTGGCTATTAATTGAGGTAGAATCAAAAGTTGAAGGCAGGAATCATCTTAATAAATGGAGAGGATGGATCTTAAAGTACCAAAAATGAGGATACGAAAGAAAACAAGGAGCACCGAAAAATCAAGTGCATGAAATGAAAGGAGCCATTTGATTTTGTCTATTCATTAAAGTAGAATCAGAAGTGGGCATGAGAAATGATGTTAATAAATGCGGAGCATGTTTGTTGGAGCAGAAAAATGAAGAATGCCATAGAAAACTGCGGGCACCGAAAAATCAAATACATCAAATCGATGCAACCATTTGATTCTGGCTATTAATTGAGGTAGAATCAAAAGTTGGAGGCAGGAATCATCTTAATAAATGGAGAGAATGGATCTTGAAGTACCAAAAATGAGGATAAGTGCATGAAATGAAAGGAACCATTTGATTTTGTCTATTAATTAAAGTAGAATTAGAAGTGGGCATCGGGAATGATGTTAGTAAATGCGGAGCATGTCTATTGGAGCAGAAACATTTAGAATACCATAGAAAAATGGGGGCACCGAAAAATCAAATACATCAAATCGATGCAACCATTTGATTCTGGCTATTAATTGAGGTAGAATCAAAAGTTGCCAGCTGGAATCATCTTAATAAATGGAGAGAATAGATCTTGAAGTACCAAAAATGAGGATACGAAAGAAAACAAGGACCACCGAAGAATCAAGCGCATCAAATGAAAGGAAACATTTGATTTTGCCTATTAATTAAAGTAGAATCAGAAGTGGTAATCAGAAATTATGTTAGTAAATGCGGGGCATGCCTATTGGAGCAGACAAATTTAGAATACCATAGAAAAATGGAGGCACCGAAAAATCAAATACATCAAATCGATGCAACCATTTGATTCTGGCTATTAATTGAGGTAGAATCAAAAGTTGCCAGCTGGAATCATCTTAATAAATGGAGAGGATGGATCTTGAAGTACCAAAAATTGAGGATGCGAAAGAAAACAAGAAATCAATTACCTTTCGGCATTCCCTCTCAATAGGAAAGGCACCTTCAACAAGGGGATGACGTCTGATAAATTTTCCACTGTTTGCTTAGCCAAACGAAAGCAAAAACCCATCAACGTTTTATCACCTTCTTCCTTCTAAGAGCAATCAACGGACTAAGCCAGCAATTTCCTCTAGACAGGATTGAGTCAGCTGGCACTTATGTCAATAAAAAAAATGACGAAAAAGGCATGGCGTTTCCCAATCGTCAAAGGCCAAAGTTGCGATCTTCTTGACGTCTTTACTTGATTCATCCGCGACAAGACAATGTGGTCAAAATGGAAGGTTATTAAAAAGTGCATGATAAACATTGCTTGATAATGTGACAATGTTGACCCTGTGGCACAGCTTCGTAAAACAATGTGTTCGGTATTGCCGCAATGCCTTGCTCACACCCTCATCCACCAGACTTTGTAATATGTGTTCTTGTGAGTTTTTTTTTTTCTTCTTTTTTTTTTCTTTTATAGGTGGTACTAACCAGTTTTCTACGCTTGTCAACAGGCGCTCGCTCGTCGAGCTCTCTCGGCTACCTCGTACAAATGTACGTTCATAAAGGTAAGTGTACACGTAAACGAGTGCTATGAAATATTTGATATGGGTCACGGGTCTCGCGCGTCCAAAGACCGCTGAATGTTGCATATCTATGAGGATTATCCCTTGTGATTTATAGCCCGATCCTAATAAGTTACGTTCCTACGTACCGACAGATGGTAATTGTTATGCAACATTTTTCTTGATCTCTTCCGGAATTTCTTGGCAGAGGGGGGGGGGGCGGGGGTGGGGTATTTAAATAATTCATAAGATGCTGGCTTTCGGTTGCAACTATTTGGAAATTGTTTCGATCGATTGAAAATTCATGTTATCATTTTTTTAAAGAATTTTTGGTCGATTGAAAATTCATTCTATTATTTGATAATGATTTTAATCGTTTGAGAATGAATTTTATCATTTGAAAATTCATTCTATTATTTGATAATGATTTTAATCGTTTGAGAACGAATTTTATCATTTGAAAATTCATTCTATCGTTTTTAATTTAATTCTTTCATTTGAAAATGATTTCAATTGTATGAAAAAAATCAATCGTTTCATTCGAAAATTGTTCCAATGATACTTGGAAATGATTTCAATCGTTTTAAAATTGATTATGTTATTCGAAAGTTATTTCAAGCGTTTGAAAATTGACTAACTGTGATTGCAAATTTATTTTATCGTTTGAAAAGTAATTCTATCGCTTAAAATTAAATTTTATCGCTTGAAAATTATTTCTATCGGATAAAAATTAAATTTTATTGCTTGCAAATTATTTCTATCGGATGAAAATTAATTCTGTCATCCGAAAATTTATTATAATCGTTTAAATATTAACTCTGTGATTTGAAAATTCATTTTACATTAATTATATCATTTGAAAATTAATTCTGTCATTTAAAAATTAATTCTGCCATTTGGAAATTAATTCTGTCATTTAAAAATTAATTCTGTCATTTGAAAATTAATTCTGTCATTTAAAAATTAATTCTGTCATTTAAAAATTAATTCTGTCCTTTAAAAATTAATTCTGTCATTTGAAAATTAATTCTGTCATTTAAAAATTGATTCTGTCATTTGAAAATTAATTCTGTCATTTGAAAATTAATTCTGTCATTTAAAAATTAATTCTGTCATTTAAAAATTAATTCTGCCATTCGAAAATTAATTCTGTCATTTGAAAATTAATTCTGTCATTTGAAAATTAATTCTGTCATTTAAAAATTAATTCTGCCATTCGAAAATTAATTCTGTCATTTGAAAATTAATTCTGTCATTTAAAAATTAATTCTGTCATTTGAAAATTATTTCTACTGTGTGAAAATTGATTCTATCACTTGGAAATTATTTAATTCGTTCGAAAATTCATTATGCCATATGAAAATTATTTAATTTGTCCGAAAATGAACTCTGTCATGAGAAAATTAATTTTATCACGTGAAAATTAATTCTATCATTTGCAAAATTACTCTATCGTTTGAAATTTAATTCTATCACGTGAAAATGAATTCTATCATTGAAAATTCAATGCCATCTTTAAAAATGTAATGCCATCATTAAAAACTTAATTCCATCATTAAAAATTCAATACCATCATTTAAAAATTGGTTCTATCATTTAAAAATCAATTTTATCGTTTCATTTTTTCCAAAACTATACGCAAATTATTAAAATTATTCGCAAAGTAATCGCAAATATATTTGCAAACAATTCAAATATTTTGAAAATTATTAACATTACACAACAATTATTTACATTTTTCTAAAATTATTTCGTTCGTATAAAAATTAATCAATTTTCAATCGCTTGCTTTCAATTTTTTCAAAAAATAATACTTCTCGTATAAAAAAAATGTTTGAAAAGTTGTATTATTTCCGTTAATTGCGAGTGGTCAATTATCAATGGAAAAAAAAGTCAGGCAAATCGTCAAATATCCAACGATCGAACAAAGAGCATTTCGTGAAAAATTTCGCGAGTACAGACGTGAAGGAGTTTCACCCACGATTCGTGATGACGAATGCACTGCGACGTGTCAAAAAAATGAAAAATAAAAATAAGCCTGCACGAGTGGATCTACATTCGTAGAATAAATAATTGACCAACATCGCTGACATTTTCAATCGTCTGAGCGTCTGTTCTCCACTTGTTCCTTCACCATATCTATATATATATTCAGTCTCGTGTTCCATTCTCATTGCTCTCCTCTGACTGCGGGCCTGTGGTTCACTTTGGTTAGTCTCCATGATATTCGCTTTCCTTTTCCTACCATAGTGCAAAATCTATGGAATAATCCGTGCGGGACCGAGGAAGAAGAAGAAGAATTCGAGTCCCCAGACGCTGATTCACACGGGGCATTAATCATCAAGCGCCTGCACCAGACAAAAGGTTAACGAACCGTTCTCGCAACCCCGGGATCATCTTTGCTTTCGTTGCACTTCTTCTACGCTCGCGAACCGATTTGCATACGTTACTTCATGAATGGCAATTGCGCAGCGCTATGAGCTAGAGATCGAAAAAATAAACATGAATTTTCATCCTCGTAACATTCTACTGATGTAATTTCAGGCCTCTGTGATGTCGGAGCTTCGGAAGAATGATCATTATTGTGACCCAAACGAAGCCAAACATTTTTTATATTTTGACCAAAATTCTTTGTTATTAAGCCAAATTATTTTCATTGTTATTATTATTTATAAAATGAGTTCATTTTTTTAGCCCGTACGAGTATATCTATATCGCTCGCCACGTCCGATCAATGTCGGACGTGGCGTGCCACGCTTGCCCGTACGAGTATATCTATATCGCTTGGCACGTCCGATCGATAGAGGCATCTACAGCAGTATCGCATGCACCCGACGATTCCTCACGCACGTCCGAGATGCCTCGCGCCCACATCAGTATCGCACGCAACCCACGATTTCATACGCACGTCCGACGGGCCTCGCGCTCTCATCAGTATCGCACGCAATTCACAATTTCATAAGCACGTCCGACATACCTCGCGCTCATATCAGTATCGCACGCACCTGACGATTTCACGGGCACGTCCGACGTGCCTCGCGCCCATATCAGTGTCGCACGCACCTCACGATTTCACACGCACGTCCGAGGTGCCTCGCGCTCATATCAGTATCGCGCGCACCTCACGATTTCATACGCACGTCCGTGATGCATTGCGCCCACATCAGCATCGCACGCAACCCACGATTCTACACGCACGTTCATCGTGCCTCGCGCCCACATCAGTATCGCACGCACCCCACGATTCCACACGCACATCCGAGGTGCCTAGCGCCCGCAACAGTATCACGCACACTCCACGATTTCACACGCAAGTCCGACGTACCTCGCGCCATATCAGTATCGCACGCACCTCAAGATTTCATCCACACGTCCGAGGTGCCTCGCGCCCACATCGCACGCAACCCACGATTCCACACGCACGTCCGTCGTACCTCGCGCCCACATCGGTATCGCACACGATCCACGATTCCACACGCACATCCGAGGTGCCTCGCGCCCACATCAGTATCGCACGCACTCTACGATTTCACACGCACGTCCAAGGTGCCTTGGACGTGCGTGTGAAATCCGTGCATCTCGGACAAAAAAGGACAAAACGAAAAAAAATATCGATTGGACGTGCCGAGCGATATAGATATACTCGATTTCTCGCAAACTCCTTGAACCCGCAAAAAATCCCTTTCGGGGATGTTTTTATATATTAAATGGAACATCTGTGTAAAATTTGCGCCAAATCTGACACAACAGCTTTACGGAAGTTTATCCATTTTTTTTTCTATTGTTATTTTTCTTTAAAGCTAAATTATTATTGCCGTCAAGCAGATGGTATTCGAAGATTCCTCGACGAGTACAATAGCCGAGCTTGGCCAAGCTTGGTAAATATGCAACTAGCCGGATACCCGAAGATTTGAAAGTTCACAGGCGTACAGCCGGGATCCCACGAGGAGGATGACTCGAGGAAGCTGTCCCTGGTTACTGTCGGCATAGTTAGCATCCCTGCCAAAATAGCGACCGAAGATAGAAGTGCCCGAGGCTCGCGCATCGTCTAGTGCGTCGTCTCGCGTTGCCAGGTTCGTTGCTCCGGACTTTCGTTCCTCCTCTGAGCTTCCTAAAAATTCCCTAGGCCCCCAAAACATCCTCGGGCGGCAAAAAAGTTTCCTCAAAAATCCTTAGGCTTTTCAAAAATTCCCTAGGCTCTCCAAGCATTTCCCACGGTTGCTGAAAATCTCCTACGATGCTCCTCGGACTTCTCCAGAGTGCCCAACAATTTGCTAAACTTTCCTGATACTTTTAAACAGCTGTGAACATGCCCAAGAATTCCCTAGGCTTCCTAGAAACTCTCTAGGTCATCTCAAGACTTCCCTAGATTTTCTAATAATTCGCCTGACTTCCCAAAAGTTCTTTGGGCTCCTCGAAGCTTTCTAAAATTTCCCTAGGCTTCCCAAATATTCCTTGGACTCCTCGAAGCGGCCTAAAAATTCCCTAGGCTTCCCAAACGTTCCTCGGGCTCATCGAAGCTTCCTAAAAATTCCCTAGACTTCCCAAATATTCCTTGGGCTCCTCGAAGCTTCCTAAAAATTCCCTAGGCTTCTCAAACGTTCCTTGGGCTCCTCGAAGCTTTCTAAAAATTCCCTAGGCTTCTCAAACGTTCCTTGGGCTCCTCGAAGCTTCCTAAAAATTCCCTAGGCTTCCCAAATGTTCCTTGGGCTCCTCGAAGCTTCTTAAGAATTCCCTAGGCTTCCCAGAACACCCTCGGGCTCCTAAAAATTTCCTAAAAATCCCTAGGCTTCCCAAAACTTCCTTGTGCTTCCCAAAAATTTTCTAGGCTCTCCAAGCGTTTCCCACGGTTGCCGAAAATCCCCTAGGGTACCCCAGACTTCTCCAGGGTGTCAAAGAATTTGTTGAACTCCCCTGAGACTTTTGAACGGCTGTGTACATGCGAAATGTTCTTGAATGGAAGACCCCGTCGATGAGTGCATACATATAAATGCAATTTGTTGGAATATCGTTTCATTAATCAAGCCGAACGTTATGTAAGCCGATGTGTCGGCAGAAATCACGGCGCAACATATCGAATACTTTACAAGTTGCACATCGAGGGACAAATGACTTTTCAAAGTGCACCTATGAATTTTAATTGCTTCAATAGCGTCACCTCTGGCGCCACGAGACGCATCCATATATAGTTTCTCACGCTTTTTTTTTCCTAGATTCTACATTCACACGTATCGCAAGCTAATTTTATCATTTCCAGATCATAACATTAAGTCTAATGTCAGACGAGAAGGTTACGGGAGGGGCCAGCTGGACATAAAAACATTGTAAATAATTAAATATCCAAAGACTGTTAGATTACTTTTTTAATACATTTTTTCCTGTCGAGTTGTTGCTCTTGTTTGTTTAAAAAAAAGGATAATGGTCACGATTACTTAACGAGATTTATTCGTTTACGTTTTGGTTATAAATTATTTCAAATTTACTCCTTATTTAATTTATTCAATTGCTTACGTTTTAAGTTATGAAAGCACATTATTTGGATTTGTTTGGGTTTACATTTCATTTGTCTTGTTATTTTATTTATTAGCACGTCCAGCATTTCATTTTATTTATCAACACGTCCAGTCTTTTAATTTATTTATTAACACGTCCAGCCTTTTATTTTATTTATTAACACGTCCCGCCTTTTATTTTATTTATTAACACGTCCAATCTTTTAATTTATTTCTTTACTCGCTGTGATAATATTGTTTCTTGTCATTTTTTTTTAAATTTCGTTCCGTTTATTTTTATTTTTATCCATTCACTCGTTTACGTTTTAGTTACAAATTATTTCAATTTTAGTCAGTTCCTTATTTAATTCATTGAATTGTTTACGTTTTTAGTTAGGAAAACAAATTACTTGGATTTGTTTGGGTTTACATTTCGTTTATCTTGTTATTTTATTTATTAATACGTCCAGTCTTTTATTTTATTTATTAACACGTCCAGCCTTTGATTTTATTTATCAACACGTCCCGCCTTTTATTTTACTTATTAACACGTCCAGCCTTTTATTCTATTTATTTAATCGTTTTGGTCTTTTTATTAACTCACTCACTGAGCTTTTTTTATTTATTTACTCGCTTCTTTACTTACTCGCAATTTTTCATGGCATTTTCTACGGAAAAATGCTTATTGCCCACCAAAGGGAATTTCACGTCGGTTTCGTCATCGTCTTGAAGCACAGTCCCGAGGGTACAACATTCAACGCCGAGATTAATGTTAATAAGTGTCGGGCATTAGTATTCGTCTTTCTTAGATGGATATTTATGGCTCTCGTAATTTTCATGTGGGCGTTGACGGGTTCGCAGGCTTGATAAATTACGAGGAAATCGCCGAGCATGCGAGAAACTTTCCTATATAGAAAGTATATATTCGAGATACAATGAGTTCGCAGCTCGGAATGAATTTTGACATTTTTATGGGCGGCATTGCATTGACACGACTGATCAACATTGACACAGCCGCGTGTACATTGGCCGCGTTGACGAAAAAAAAATGTCAACCATTTGGACGATCGTCCCTGATCGTTCTTATAATGTAACCGTTCCAATTTTGATTCTAGAGCTTTGGAAAAAATATTTAAATATCAGTTTTTTAAATAGATAGCATAGACAAAGTAAAAAAAAATTGGACGAATAGTTCCAGAGAAAAAAAATAAATGGTGGCTTATCAAGTTCATATATGAACTTGATAAGTCACCTTTTATTTTGTTGTGGAGGCGGGTCACCTCGGACGTGCGTGTGCAATGGTAAGGTGCGTGGAATACTGGTGTGGAGGCGGATCACCTCGAACGTGCGTTTGCAATGGTGGGGTGCGTAAAAGACTAGTATGGAGATGGATCACCTCGGACGTGCGTGTGGAGTAGTAGGGTGCGTGAAACACTAGTGTGGGCGCGGGTGAGCTCGGACGTGCGTGTACAATCGTGTCAAATCGTCATTGAGATCATTAATTAATGTAATTGTTAATGATAATTAATGATGATTAAATTATTAATGATATAAAATTGATATAAAATTATAGAAATTCATTGATATAAAATTATATAAATTCATAAACTGAGATAAAATTAAATTATTAATGATATAAAATTGTTCCATATCATCACCGATAGTTTCATGAATGAATAATTGATAATCATTACAGTATGAATAATTTATTATTCCCAATTGTTAATGTTTCATACGTGTTTATCAAAAAATGAAAATAAATCATTAATAATAATTTGTCACAAAAGTGACTGTCGTTATTTCGTAATTACGGGACAAAAGATAAACTACTTTTTTCCAAGACTCGGGGCACTTGCTCCCTTTGAATAAAAATAAAAAATAAAAAAATACAAGGCGGCTTATCAAGTTTATATGTAAACTTGATAAACCAACTTTTATTTTTTGTGGAGGCGAGTCACCTCGGACGTGCGTGTGCAATGGTAGAGTGCGTGAAACACTAGTGTGGAGGCGGATCACCTCGGACGTACGTTTACAATAGTGGGGTGCGTAAAAGACTAGTGTGGAGGCGGGTCACCTCGGACGTGCGCGTGAAGTAGTAGGGCGCGTGAAACACTAGTGTGGGCGCGGGGTTACCTCGGACGCGCGTGTGCAATCGTGTCATATCGTCATTGAGTTCATTAATTAATGCAATTATTAATGATAATTAATGTTAATTAAATTATTCATGATATAAAATTGATATAAAATAATAGAAATTCATTGATATCAAATGATATAAATTCACAAATTGATATTATTTATATAAAAATGATATAAAATTAAATTATTTGTGATATTAAAAAAAATTAAATTATTAATGATATAAAAATGTTCCATATCATCACCGATCGTTTCACGAATGAATAATTGATAATCATTACAGTATCAATAATTTTTTATTCCCAATTGTTAATGTTTCATACGTGTTTATCAAAAAAATGAAAATAAATCATTAATAATAATTTGTCACAAAAGTGACTATCGTTATTCCGTAATTACGGGACAAAAGATGAACCACTTTTTTTTTTCCAACACTCCTGGCACTTGATCCCTTTGATCCTCTCCGATGTCAAATTTCATGATATTTATAGCTACGAGTGTGGATGAAACGCTTTCAAACCGATTACGAACGATTCCCCGTCGTCGTTTTCTTTTATGAGTCAATGGTAGAGTGCGTGAAACACTAGTGTGGAGGCGGATCACCTCGGACGTACGTTTACAATAGTGGGGTGCGTAAAAGACTAGTGTAGAGGCGGGTCACCTCGGACGTGCGCGTGAAGTAGTGGGGCGCGTGAAACACTAGTGTGGGCGCGGGTTACCTCGGACGTGCGTGTGCAATCGTGTCATATCGTCATTGAGTTCATTAATTAATGCAATTATTAATGATAATTAATGTTAATTAAATTATTCATGATATAAAATTGATATAAAATAATAGAAATTCATTGATATCAAATGATATAAATTCACAAATTGATATTATTTATATAAAAATGATATAAAATTAAATTATTTGTGATATTAAAAAAAATTAAATTATTAATGATATAAAAATGTTCCATATCATCACCGATCGTTTCACGAATGAATAATTGATAATCATTACAGTATCAATAATTTTTTATTCCCAATTGTTAATGTTTCATACGTGTTTATCAAAAAATGAAAATAAATCATTAATAATAATTTGTCACAAAAGTGACTATCGTTATTCCGTAATTACGGGACAAAAGATGAACCACTTTTTTTTTCCAACACTCCTGGCACTTGATCCCTTTGATCCTCTCCGATGTCAAATTTCATGATATTTATAGCTACGAGTGTGGATGAAACGCTTTCAAACCGATTACGAACGATTCCCCGTCGTCGTTTTCTTTTATGAGTCATTTAGCTGCGTAAATATCAATGATATATATTCTTTTTTTTCTCCCCTCCCCCCTCGCTCTCTCTCTCTCTCTCTCTCGCTCTCTCTCTCTCTGGTATGCTCCCCGAGACAGTAGTACAAACTTTCAAAGTGTTCGAGCAAACACTTGTCAAAGCTCGTGTAGTTCGAGCACCACTTTTATCCCCCCCCCCCCCCGCCCTCCTCCTTCGGGACCTTCTATTCAAGAACGTCGTGGCTGCTGGAATTCCAATAAAACTTTAACTCTGTAAATCCCACAAAAGACACAATGTGGTTATCCCAAAAAAAAAAAAAAAAAATGTGGACCAAAGATCACTTTTTGGAATTTTAAAATCTTCATGTGACTTCCTGGTACAAATTGTTCAGATTATTCATAAACTGAACGAAGCTTTGTTTGTCTAAAAATTGTTTTTTTTTTATCTGTACATTGTTTTTTGTTTGTCTAAACTTTGTTTGTCTAGACATTGTTTTTTTCTTGTCTAAACAACGTTTAGACAAAAAAGAAAAAAACTTTTGACTTCTTCTTCCAGTGAAGTCCACTCGCATAAGGGAACGTCCATTAATTACGTGAGCTCCAAATTGGGTTGATTCGATGAAAATCTCACGTCAACTTTGTAATTCAGGAAAAATATACTATTTTAATATTTTGCAAGGTACAGGGTGCAAATATGAAAACCCTTAAGGCTTAAATCATTCCAGAAGGGAAAATATTTTAAGAAAATAAGAAAAATAATACCATTTTAATTGCTTTATTATATTTGGTACCAACCAGACTTATTAAGTATATATATATATATATATATCCTTTATAACAAACATTTAAAAAAACCCGCGAAATGTCAATATGTCCACCAGGGGCAGGGGCTTCAAGGCGCCCGCCTTGAACCCTCTCTCTCTCTCTCTCTCTCTCTCTCTCTCTCTCTCTCTCTCTCTCCTGATTCAGTATTCGTATAAGAATTTTTTTTAACTCTCAAATTTCTACTGAATTAAAAATCAACTTTTTTTTCTGCACATTATTATTATTATTATTTAAAATTGCATTATTAATTGCAATTTAATTACAAAGCTCCATTAATTGCAAAGCTCGAGAATAACACGGCCGTTTTTTAATTGAATCATAATGGCTATGGCCGTGCTGTGGACGTGCTATGAACGTGCTATGGACGTGCTATGGACGTGCTATGGACGTGCTATGGACGTGCTATGGACGTGCTATGGACGTCTCTCTCTCTCTCTCTCTCTCTCTCTCTCTCTCTCTCTCTCTCTCTCTCTCTCTCTCTCTCTCTCTCTCTCTCTCTCTCTCTCTCTCTCTCTCTCTCTCTCTCTCTCTCTCTCTCTCTCTCTCTCTCTCTCTCCCCTCTCTCTCGCTCTCTCTCGCACTCCGTCTTCATTTACACATTCCGGCTTAGCTAGTTGCATGTTCACCAGCGATTAGCAGGATTGAGTGCACACGAGCATTTGGCGACGAGCATTTATGCAAAATTTAATCGTTCCTTTCACGTACTCTCCCCCCTCCCCCCTCTCCGTCCTGTTCGCCAACTTTTTATGATTTTGAACAAGTAGAAACTTAACTAAATGCCTGGACGTGCGACAAGATATACGCTTCGCGCTGTGTCAACTTTCCTACCTACCAGTACTTATCGTCTTGTGGTATGCAATTAAGAGGATAAATTACGATTCGACAAAAAAAAAAATTTCATTTTTAATAATGTTTGTTTTTTTTTTTTCGAAAGTAACAAAACGTTATACATTTATGAAACTTATTGATGTGCTCAGCGGCACATCCATGTGGTAAGAAGATGCCAAAAAAAAAAAGACTCGCATTTTGGATCGCTCCACAAGAACCTGGGTTATTAATTTAATAATTAATTTATTTACCAAATTAATTAATTACCAAATTGGCATTACGAAATAAGTAATTAATTTATCGGTAATTAATTTGTAGAAAACATGTCGTTTTTTCCAAACTGTAATTGAAAATTGCTGCCAGAAAGATGGAAAAAAAATGTCGTGGCTATAGATGGACGATCCTTTCAGTCACATTTTTTTTAATTATTTTTTTTTCGAAAATAAACCATTAATTTTCACGAAAAACAAAAACAGCGACAACTCATTCAACATCGCGATACTTTTCAAAAGTGATTTTCACAAACAAACTCGTTTTAAAGTTATATTCAAACCAACATTTTACGTAAAATAAAAAAAAATAAAAAAAATAAAAAATAAAAACTATTTTGACATTCCACTCCATGTATTTTCGCCCCTTAACGATCTTATTCTTGGCTCGTCGCGTTGTTCCCTCTTACGAGAAAATTCGCCACACTTCGGTGAACATTGTTTCACGTGTCTCTTGCGCATAAATTTGCAAAAAGAATTCAAATTCTTTTTTAAATGCATTGCCAATAACTCGAACAGTACGAAGCGATAGAAGAAGAAAAAGAAAAAATTGGCAACTCATTGTATCTTCATTCGCGTTGGAATGAAGCGAGAGCTTTCTCCCCGTGAAAGTTCACGCTTCTCGCTGGAAATAAAATAATGAGAAAGCACTCGACCTTTTTTTCTTTTCTTACTCCAAATTACGTAATTAAAAAAAAAAAACAAAAAAAAAATGCGATCTAGCCGCACTTCGCTTCGTCCCGTTCCTCAAGATTGCTCTCGTCCACGGGATAAATGAGCTTTTGAGCTTCTTCGCTTCGTTATTTAGCCGCGTACTCGCAGTTGGGTCGCGAGCCCGTGCCCTTCTGTCTCTCAGATCATTAACCGCGGGGTTGACTACACCGATAAATTATGCTTTACTGCACAACAAGCAAAAGTGTTAGGCCTGCGCTAGTTTCAGTCATTGCCAGCTCACTTACTGTAGCAACAATATATATATATATATATATATATATATATATATATATATATATATAGCTGAAAATAGAGACCAGCAGTCTGGTACCATTTTATTAGTGAGGCGAACAATACTTTTTTTTGTTGTAGACGTTGCGAGTGGAATTTGCAACTATATATGATGAAGTAAAAAGTTCTGAGCGTTTTTTCGCCTTATTTCGATGATAAAATTAACCTAGGATTATCCGATTTAGATCAAATATGCGCCGTTTTGTTCGATAACTTTTGTCCATTTTGAAGGCAATTTCATAATTCCGCGATTGACGACGTCCTCGTCCCTATTGGTAAAACAACTTGACCAGCTCATTTTCACAAGCCTCTCTTGAGGCCAGTTATGTAGCATCAAGAGAATTTTGCAAATGCTTGAAAAGGTGATAATCGCTTGGTGGCAGGTCTGGACTATACGGCGGGTGCGATAGAACCTACCATCCAAGCTCTCGGAGCTTCTGGCGCGTCGTTAAAGATGTGTGCGGCCTGGCGTTGTCTTGATGGAACACAACACCCTTCCTATTGGCCAATTCTGGCCGCTTCTGGTCGCGATCGCCTGCTTCAATCTCGTCAGTTGTTGACAGTAGAGGTCCGATTTGAGTGTTTGGCCCGATGGGAGCAGCTCATAGTGGATGATTCCCTTCCAATCTCACCAAACACACCCAGCAAAACCTTCTTGGCCGTTGATCCGGGCTTGGCGATCGTTTGGGCCGGCTCACCGCGATTGGATCACGATCATTTTTTATTTAAATAGGATCTATTTGAATCAAATAAGTTTTTCTTCCTTGTCACACAGCCTACTACGACCCTATTGATCTCAATTTCATAATTCAGCGATTGAAGAAGTCCTCGTCCCTATTGGTAAAACAACTTGACCAGCTCGATTTCACAAGCCTCTCTTGAGGCCAGTTTTGTAGCATCAAGAAAATTTTGCAAATGCTTGAAAAGGTGATAATCGCTTGGTGGGCTGGTCTGGACTATACGGCGGGTGCGATAGAGCCTACCATCCAAGCTCTCGGAGCTCCTGGCGCGTCATTAAAGATGTGTGCGGCCTGGCGTTGTCTTGATGGAACACAACACCCTTCCTATTGGCCAATTCTGGCCGCTTCTGGTCGCGATCGCCTGCTTCAATCTGGTCAGTTGTTGACAGTAGAGGTCCGAATTGAGTGTTTGGCCCGATGGGAGCAGCTCATAGTGGATGATTCCCTTCCAATCTCACCAAACACACCCAGCAAAACCTTCTTGGCCGTTGACCCGGGCTTGGCGATCGTTTGGGCCGGCTCACCGCGATTGGATCACGATCATTTTTTATTTAAATAGGATCTATTTGAATCAAATAAGTTTTTCTTCCTTGTCACACAGCCTACTACGACCCTATTGATCTCAATTTCATAATTCAGCGATTGAAGAAGTCCTCGTCCCTATTGGTAAGAAACTTGACCAGCTCATTTTCACAAGCCTCTCTTGAGGCCAGTTATGTAGCATCAAGAAAATTTTGCAAATGCTTGAAAAGGTGATAATCGCTTGGTGGGCAGGTCTGGACTATACGGCGGGTGCGATAGAACCTACCATCCAAGCTCTCGGAGCTTCTGGCGCGTCGTTAAAGATGTGTGCGGCCTGGCGTTGTCTTGATGGAACACAACGCCCTTCCTATTGGCCAATTCTGGCCGCTTCTGGTCGCGATCGCCTGCTTCAATCTGGTCAGTTGTTGACAGTAGAGGTCCGAATTGAGTGTTTGGCCCGATGGGAGCAGCTCATAGTGGATGATTCCCTTCCAATCTCACCAAACACACAGCAAAACCTTCTTGGCCGTTAATCCGGGCTTGGCGATCGTTTGGGCCGGCTCACCGCGATTGGATCACGATCATTTTTTATTTAAATAGGATCTATTTGAATCAAATAAGTTTTTCTTCTTTGTCACACAGCCTACTACGACCCTATTGATCTCAATTTCATAATTCAGCGATTGAAGAAGTCCTCGTCCCTATTGGTAAAACAACTCGACCAGCTCATTTTCACAAGCCTCTCTTGAGGCCAGTTTTGTACCATCAAGAAAATTTTGCAAATGCTTGAAAAGGTGATAATCGCTTGGTGGCAGGTCTGGACTACACGGCGGGTGCAATAGAACCTCCCATCCAAGCTCTCGGAGCTTCTGGCGCGTCGTTAAAGATGTGTGCGGCCTGGCGTTGTCTTGATGGAACACAACACCCTTCCTATTGGCCAATTCTGGCCGCTTCTGGTCGATCGCCTGCTTCAATCTTGTCAGTTGTTGACAGTAGATGTCCGAATTGAGTGTTTGGCCCGATGGGAGCAGCTCATAGTGGATGATTCCCTTCCAATCTCACCAAACACACAGCAAAACCTTCTTGGCCGTTGATCCGGGCTTGGCGATCGTTTGGCCCGGCTCATCGCGATTGGACCACGATCTTTTACGGCTGTTGTTCTCGTATGTGATCCATTTTTCATCGCCAGTCACCATCCGCTTCAAAAATGGCTCGATTTCGTTACGTTTCAGCAAAGAATCGCAGGCATCAATTCGATCCAAAAGGTTCTTTTGCGTCAATTGCGTGTGGCACTCGTACATCGAGCTTCTTCTTGAGACCAGCCTTATGCAAATGCTTCCAAACGCTTTTTCTGGCTAATCTTCAGTTCCTCCGCAATGGAATAAGTGCTCACATGCCGGGTCCGACTCGACGATTATCATGATTTTATCGACATTTTCGACGATTGGCCTACCAGAGCGTGCCTCATCTTCGACGTCCATATTACCAGAACGGAATCGTTGGTACCACCGCTTTGCTGTTGCATTCGATACTGTATTGGCTCCATAAACAGCACAATTTTTTTTTGGCCGCCTGCTCCGCCTTTTCACCTTGGTCCTAGTGCTACTGAAGAATGTATCGAATTTTCTCTTTTTTTTTGTACCTCCATTTTGGAACGCTGTAACACACAACTGGCTTCACCAAACACAAAACTGTCAAAGAACTTTTTTTGAAGCGTCACCTTTAAATCGCCGTATAGTATGACCCGATGCGATGTATACATCGTGAGATATGGCTCACTGAAGACATCTAGCAGAAAACGCTCAGAACTTTTTTACTTCACCCAATATATATATCGATATTTCATTTTTTTAAATTCTTTCAATTCTTGTCTCACTAGTGAAACCGTGCCGTACCGCTGGTCTCGATTCTCGGCTATTTCGAGTGCGTAATTCTAATTGCGGCTATCATTATTCTCATAGTCATTCAGCTTTTATTGCTTTAACGAGAATTAAATGAGACACGAAGTGGCAGTGGTGCGGTGGTGGTGGTGATGGTGGAAATGGCAACATCGTCAGTACCATTGCCCGCAATTGACGCACCTCTGTACGCGCTCCGATTCTCACGACCACTGACTATTGTGCCCGATCATTAAAAAAGAATTGATATTAGCATTCATGATACGAGACACGACGTCCTCGACGCTGAGTTCTCATATTTGGGGCGGCGAGAAGGGGGGGGGGCGGGGCAGGGGGAGCTTCGTAGTTTTTGACAATGTTCAGAATTGTGAACGACTAAAAAAAAACGTCAACCATGCGGAAATTGCGAAAAATATTGATTTTTCAATAATAATGAAAAGTCAATTAATGAAGAAATCGAGAAAAAAAGTCTTCGGCGAATTATTAGGATGTATTTTTTTTAGTGGGAAATTAATTAAAATTTTGATTAATTACGTATTGATTGATTGAACCCAAACAAACCCAAACATGCCTTCCAAATTTCACTGTTTTTTACATTTAGCGATTTAGGCTTGGCGATGACGAGTCAGTCAGTCAGTCAGTCAAAAAAGTACGCATTGGTCGAAATTTCTTACCGCACTAAAATTTACATAGCGGACTCAAAAATAAAGATAATCGAATTTCCCTAGCGGCGTTTTAAAAAGGACAAGTTTACCTTTATTTTGCTTTTTTAGAAAATTCTCTACGATTTTTTTTCGCCCCGGTGCACACTTTTGAACTTGGACATTTTTCGGCTATTTTTTCGCCGTCGAAAATTAACTGCAAAGTTTGGGGAAAATTTTTTTCCTTGATTTTTTCCATGGGAAACTTAAAAAGAATATCAAAACCGACATTTTTATTTTTTAGAAAGTCTCGTGCGATTTTTTTTCGTCCCAGTATTGCATTTTTAGCTAAAAAAGACATGTTTTAGAAAAAAAGGCATCATCGAAGAACTATTGGGTTTGAGGGGAAATGTTAAGAGGGGAAAAAGTTGCATGGGTTCGCACTGGAGTTGTTAGAATTTTTTCAGAATTTTTCTTGGACATTTTTTTTTCGCCATTTTTGGTTGGAACTTTGATGAGTGGAGAGGCTCCACTTGGGAATTATGGGGTCTACGACAATTAAGAAAGGAAATTTGTTTACATTTTCATTTTTAATTAACTACAATTTTTCTAGATGTTTTTTTTTTTATTTTTGGAAATTAAAATAAAAAAATGAAAATGAAAAAAATGAAAAAAAAATTCTAAAGAAATTGTTGTTAATTAAAAATGAATATGTCAGCAAATTTCCTTTCTTAATATATTGTCCTAGACCCTATAATTCCCAAGTGGAGCCTCTCCACTCATCAAAGTTCCAACCAAAAATGGTAAAAGAAACATGTCGAAAAAAAATTCTGAAAAAATTCTACCCACTCCAGTGTGAATCCATGCAACTTTTTACCCTCTTGACATTTCCTCTGAAACCCTATAGTTCTTCGATGACGCCGTTTTTTCTGAAACATGTCTTTTTTAGCGAAAAATGCAATACTGGGTCGAAAAAAAATCGTACGAGACTTTCTAAAAAATAAAAATGTAGGTTTTCATATTGTTTTTGAGTTAACCATAGAAAAAATCAAGGAAAACAATTTCTACAAACTTTGCAGTTAATTTTCGACGGCTAAAAAATAGCCGAAAAATGGCCGCGTTCAAAAGTGCGCACCGGGTCGAAAAAAAATCGTAGAGAATTTTCTAAAAGAGCAAAATAAAGGTAAACTTGTCCTCTTTAAAACGCCACTTGGAAAATTTAATTATCTGTATTTTTGAGTCCGCTATGTAAATTTTAGTGCGGTAAGAAATTTCGACTAGTGCGTACTTTTTTGTCCAGTACTGTATATATATATATTCAGATTTTATTTTACTAAATTAGCTTTTTTCACATTTATTTGTCACTTATTTTGCTACGATACAAAAGACGTTTTACCATTCAATTTTTTCCGAACCTTATATCATTATAAAATTATTTATTCCCCTCGGTACGATAATGGACGTTTTACGTACGCGAAGCGTGCCTAAAACCCCCATTTTCACACCGCGTACAATAAAATTTCGTACAATACTCGACAAGAAAAAAAACTTTTTCTATCCTCGTGTCATAAAAAAGTTTTTATGACACGAGTACGAAAAAAAAGTTTTTTCGTACTCGTGTCATAATGTGCTATTATACTCCGGTATATTTGTTACGAAAAAAGGATGTGTCCTTAGCTACCAAAACATCGGTGAAAGTAAGTTAACGCGTGTGGAGAAATAAATTGGAATGTAAAGTCCCCATTTTACTTGTCCAATAATAGAGGAGGGGGGAGGAGGGCACGTGAAGAGTCATCTCTTAGGCTCCCAACAGCCAAGAGATGCAATCGAAATAATGATCAGAGGGAGCTCGTAGTGTCGTAAAGAGTTTGACAGTCACAATAGCGGATTACAAAGGTCGCGGGAAGAGATCAACAGCGTGAAAGTGAAATAAGAGATACGAGAGGTGAACGAAGGGCGAAAAGTCAGGGGGATACAGAGATATCAAAAGTTAGAAATTAAATGTTAAGATTTCAAGCCCACGCATCTATATGTCCATTGTGAAGGAGGATGAAGGGACTTTTCCGAAGACACCTGTTGCCTCATCAGTCTTCATCCTCCATACTGGGTGGTCCAGTAACTATTAGCAACTCCGATACCTTCGAGGCTCTAAATGTGAGGAAAAAAACAAAAGAATGCCTCTTAGGGAAGTTACAGACCTACAGAAGGTGTCATCCGATGATGACAATTTTTTTGTAGTTGGAGTTGCTTCCTCGATACGAAGCCCATCTATGTTTTCTTCTTAGGTTCGAGAATGCGAAGGTGAAGGTTCGAGAATGTTCCAGAATGTTCCAGAATGTTCCAGAATGTTCCAGAATGTTATAGAATCTTCTTGAAGGTTCGATAATGTTCCAGGATGTTATAGAATCATTCAGAAGGTACGAGAATGTTCTAAAATGTTCCAGAATTTTTGAGAATGCTCTAGAATGTTCCAGAATGTTATAGAATCTTCCAGAAGGTTCGATAATGTTCCAGAATATTATAGAATCATTCAGAAGTTACGAGAATGTTCTAAAATGTTCCAGAATGTTCCAGAATGTTCTAGAATGATCCAGAATGTTACAGAATCTTCTAGAATGTTCCGGTATGTTATAGAATCTTTCAGAAGGTTCGAGAATGTTCCGGAATGATTGAAAATGCTCTAAAACGTTCTAGAATATTCCAGAATGTTTCCAGCATGTTCGAGAATGTTTTAGAATTTTATAGAATCTTCCAGAAGGTTCGAGGATGTTCTAGAATTTTCCCGACTTCTCCAGAATCTTTCAGAAGGTGCGAGAATGTTCTAGAATATTTGAGAATGCTTGAGAATGTTCTAGAATATTCCATAATGTTGTATAATGTTCCAGAATGTTATAGAATCTTCCAGAAGGTTCGAGAATGTTCTAGAATGTTCCGGAATGTTGTAGAATCTTTCAGAAGGTTCGAGAATGTTCAAGAATGTTCCAGAATGTTTGAGAATGCTCTAACATGTTCTAAAATGTTCCAGAATGTTTGAGAATACTCTAGAATGTTTCAGAATGTTTTCAGGATGTTCGAGAAAATTCGAAAATATTCTAGAATGTTCGAGAATGTTGTATAATGTTCCAGAATATTATAGAATCTTTTAAAAGTTCGAGAATGTTCTTTCAGAAGGTTCGAGAATGTTCAAGTATGCTCCAGAATGTTTGACAATGCTTTAGAACGTTCTAGAATATTCCAGAATGTTTGCAGCATGTTCGAAAATGTCCTAGAATTTTCCCGAATTGTCCAGAATCTTTCATAAGCTGCGAGAATGTTCTAGAATGTTTAAAAATGCTTGAGAATGTTCTAGAACATTCCAGAATATTATAGAATGTTCGAGAATGTTATATAATATTTCAGGAGGTTCGATAATGTTCTAGAATGTTCTAGAATTTTTGAGAATGCTCCAGAACGTTCTAGAATGTTCCAGACTGTTGCAGAATTCTCTAGAACGTTCTAGAATATTCCAGAATGTTTTAGAATGCTCTAGAACATTCCATAATGTTCCAGAATGTTTGAGAATGCTCTAGAACGTTCTAGAATGTTCCCGAATGTTTAAGAATGCTCTGGAATGTTCCAGAATGTTTGAGAATGCTCTAGAACGTTCTAGAATGTTCCAGAATGTTTAAGAATGCTCTGGAACGTTCTAGAATGTTCCAGAATGTTTCCACGATGTTCGAGAATGTTCTAGAATGTCCCAGAAGGTTCTCAACCTTCGACGTCGATACAACTGTATTGAGAATATGATGATTTAGTTTAACTTTATAATTTCTGTATTTTGTCCGAGAGAAACGAGGGTAATTCCGGTTAGTTAAAAGAAAAAAATTCATTGGCCGAGATAGAAGTCGTCCGGTAGGGCCCTCTTTTCAAACTGATGGACGAAATATCTCGAGATCTAGTCAACCGATTTTGATGAAATTCATACCACACATTCAATTCAATCGAGCACCTGCGACTGCGATCAACTTCCATGTCAAACAGGCCAATGCTCGTACGGATGACAGGTCTTTCCAAACCTACAACGAAAGTCATCAAACTGGCAATCTAAGAATCATTGTCACCAACCCCCTTCGGGGACTTTGTCCCCACTGGGGCCGCTGTTGACGTCATCGTGTGACGCATTCGCGATATCACGGAATTCCCGGGGATTAAAATATAAATGCCGGGCGGTAAAAAGATGAAGATGAATCGAGTGAGATGATGCACCGCATTTGCAGTTGCAGCGCGATGCAATTCGTCACACTTGTCCGGCTCGGATGAAGACAGCACCGCAGAGGCATGCAAACGATTCGTATGGAGTGGGAAAGTAGTGTGTGTTCGGGACATTGGAGAAGCCGAGACTGCGCAAGCCCCACTCCATCAACGAGACCAAGAGTGCAATTAATCAAGATTCCGATAAGAGCCTACTCTCGGGTAATGGCCGTGACTTAACGTCTTCATTCAAAACGTTGCTGGGCGGCTTCCATTGGCGAGATACAGCCTGATGTCTTTCAAGCTGGCCGAAGACGTTTCGCAAAGGCGAGGTATTGACTGGCGGCTTTTTTTTTGGTAACTGCTCGTGTGGTGCCATTTCTTTGGGAATTTATCTTGGGTCTGCCATTTTATGGTAAGTAATCATTCAATGATCCAATCTAATCGATGATCCACAAATCCACAAACTACATGGTTAGTTTTCGAAAAAATGTCATCATATGAAAAGGTAGAAAGTATTGGCAGCTAAAACTACATGATCAGATACGAGAAAATGGCACTATGTGATCGAATAACACAAAATGGCACTATATAAACAGATAAAATGGCACTACATGACCAGTCACCAAATGCAGTCAGTCCAAACTACACATAGTTGGTGACTTCCAGCCAGCCCAATTGGGATACCTAATCATGGAGTTGCAGTTCTAGTTTTTGGTAACTAACTAATTGTTACCATTTTTGGTAACTTATTTATCATTTTTTGGTACCTCATTTACCATTTTTTCGTACCTTATTTACCATTTTTTCGTACCTTATTTTCCATTTTTTGGTACCTCATTTACCATTTTTTGTACCTCATTTTCCATTTTTTGGTACCTCATTTACCATTTTTTCGTACCTCATTTACCATTTTTTCGTACCTCATTTACCATTTTTTCGTACCTTATTTTCCATTTTTTGGTACCTCAGTTAACATTTTTTGGTACCTCAGTTGCCATTCTTTTGGTACCTTGTTTACCATTTTTTGGTACCTCATTTACCATTTTTTGGTACCTCAGTTACCACTTTTTGGTTCCTCATTTGCCATTTTTTGGTACCTTATTGACAATTTTTTGGTACCTCATTATCCAATGCCATTTTTTGGCAACTAATTATACAATGATCCAATCTAATCGATGATCCACAAATGGCAACTAATCATTATATGGTTAGTTAACAAAAAAAATATCACAATATGATTAGTTACCAAAAAAAAAAAATGGCATTAGATTGGTTACCACGAATAGTTAGCTCATACTACACATTGATCGAGCCCGTGACAGCTTCAACAGCTTCTGCCCTGGAGGAGTGGCCACATGACGCGTCTCGTTGCATCCGTCGTGTCGCAAGCACGACACTTTTGTGCAGCCAATGACATAGCTGGATATTTACAACCAGCTACCGCTAGGCAATGAATTTATGAATGGAAAGATCAGGGCCCGAATGGATTAGCGTTGATTTACTAATTCGACGATCAAACGATGTGTCCCGTAAAGTACACGTGACACAAATACCTCGGAGTGACTTGAGCCTCGTTCCTCGCTTATGGACCCGCGTTCCGAGCTTTGGTGATGAATGTCACGAGATTTGGGGACGCGGCAAGTTGTCAGATCCAATGATGTCAGTGGAGGCGTTTGAGGGCTTGGAGGATCCTTAAAAGCCAATTTGGGTTTCTTCCATTTTTCAGTCAATTCAGTTTGGGTTTCTGCAGCTTTCATCAATTCCCCCATTTTTTATCCCAACCCTTTTAGGTTTCATCAGTTCTCCATTTTTTTCCCCAATCTGATTTAGGTTTTATCAATCACCTCATTTTCGACCCAAATTCATTTGGATTTCAGCAATTCCCACATTTTCGACCCAAACCCATTTGGGTTTCATCAATTCCACAATTTTCTACCCAAACCCATTTGGGTTTCATCAATTCCCTTTTTTTGACCGAAACCAATTTGGGATCCATCAATTCCTCCATTTTCGATCCAAACCCATTTGGGTTTCATCAATTCCTCCGTTTTCGATCCTAACCCGTTTGGGTTTCCACAGATACTCATTTTTTCGACCCAAATCCATTTGGGTTTCATCAATTCCTCCATTTTCGACCCAAACTCATTTAGTTTTCATCAATTCCCCCATTTTCGATCCAAACCCGTTTGGGTTTCATCAGTTCCCCCATTTTCTACCCAAACTCATTTAGGTTTCATCAATCATCTCATTTTCGACCCAAATTCATTTGGACTTCATCAATTCCCTCATTTTAGATCCAAACCCATTTGGGTTTTAGCAATTCCCTCATTTTCCACCCAAACCCATTTGGCTTTCATCAATTCCCTCATTTTTGACCCAAACCCATCTGGCTTTCATCAATTCCCTCATTTTCCACCCAAACCCATTTGGGTTTCATCATTTCTCCATTTTCGACCCTAACCTCTTTGGGTTCCATCTATTCCTCCATATTCGGATCCAAACCCATTTGGGTTTCGTCAATTCCCCCATTATTTGACTTTCTCTGCCCGTCTGGGCCATGGGTGCGCCCAATGTTTGTTCGCACTCGTTTTTTTCTTTCTTTTTCGCGTTGCTTCGCGTTTGTCTTCGCATCGAGACCAGGCTGCATCGGCAACGGTCCAATTGTTCTCCATCGAGATGGGGGAACCCCCTTTGCCGCCCAGCTCTCCTGAATTAGTTGTGCATGCAAATGAGCCTCCGGGGGCGCTATATATACGTGGTGGCGTCGTAAGTTCAAAGGATCCGCGAATCTTCGGATCTTTCGATTAACATCTACGGGCGTGTGTCGGACGATTTCTCGCAGCCACCCGCCGAGTTGGAACACCAAAGAGATTGCATATTTATATATATATATATATTTATATTTATATATATATATATATATATATATATATACAGTACTGGACAAAAAAAAGTACGCACTAGTCGAAATTTCTTACCGCACTAAAATTTACATAGCGGACTCAAAAATAAAGATAATCGAATTTTTCAAGTGGCGTTTTAAAGAGGACAAGTTTACCTTTATTTCGCTTTTTTATAAAATTCTCTACGATTTTTTTTCACCCCGGTGTGCACTTTTGAACGTGGCCATTTTTCGGCTATTTTTTGGCCGTCGAAAGTTAACTGCAAAGTTTGTAGAAAAATTTTTCCACGGTTTTTTCCATGGTAAACTTAAAAAGGATATCAAAACTTACATTTTTGTTTTTTAGAAAGTCTTGTACGATTTTTTTTCGCCCCAGTATTGCATTTTTAGCTAAAAACGATATTTTTCAGAAAAAAAGGCGTCATCGAAGAACTATAGAGTTTCAGAGGAAATGTCAAGAGGGTAAAAAGTTGCATGGGTTCACACTAGAGTGGCTAGAATTTTTTCAGAATTTTTTTGACTTTTTTTTTACCATTTTTGGTTGGAACTTTGATGAGTGGAGACGCTCCACTTGGGAATTATGGGCTCTAGGACAATATATTGAGAAATACATTGAGAAATATACAATTTTATTAGAATTTTTTAAGAATTTTTCAATTCTTATTTAAAAATAAACATCTAGAAAAATTGTAGTTAATTAAAAATGAAAATGTAAACAAGTTTCCTTTCTTAATTCTCATAGACCCGTAATTCCCAAGTGGAGCCTCTCCATTCATCAAAGTTCCAACTAAAAATGGTAAAAAATTGCAAGAAAAATTCTGAAAAAATTCTAACCACTCCAGTGTGAACCCATCCAACTTTTTACCCTCTTGACATTTCCTCTAAAACCCTATAGTTCTTCGATGACGCCTTTTTTTCTGAAACATGTCTTTTTTAGCTAAAAATGCAATACTGGGGCGAAAAAAAATCGTACGAGACTTTCTAAAAAATAAAAATGTAGGTTTTGATATCCTTTTTAACTTTCCCATGAAAAAAAACCGAGGAAAAAATTTTCCACAAACTTTGCAGTTCATTTTCGACGACCAAAAAATAGCCGAAAAATGGCCACGTTCAAAAGTGCGCACCGGGGCGAAAAAAAATCGTAGAGAATTTTCTAAAAAAGCGAAATAAAGGTAAACTTGTCCTCTTTAAAACGACACTTGGAAAATTCGATTATCTTTATTTTTGAGTCCGCTATGTAAATTTTAGTGCGGTAAGAAATTTCGACTAGTGCCTACTTTTTTTTGTCCAGTACTGTTCCAGCTAAAAGTTTATTATTTGGTAGCTATTTCGAAATAATTCCAACCAGGCTAAAACAAAAATTGCCAGTATCGTGAGTCTCAGGATTCTGTGATTTTCATCCTCCATTAGTACCTTCATCCATTGACCGTTATCCGCCTCTTAGCACCTCGTTAATTGCTTAACGAGCGTGTCTAGTAGACATTTTCATACTCGTGCGAAAAATGGTCCTTGTTATGACACTTCGAGTACATAGTCGTATTTTTATCCCGTGATTGGCGATATAATTCTTTTTTTTTCCTATTTTTGTCCATAAATTTTCAATTTTTCGAATTATTCTGAAGATAATTATTTGATAATTTTTTGCCAATAAATGATTAAAAATTTATCAATATATATATATGTGTGTGTAGGCACTTTTTTTTGTTTTTTTTTGTTCTTATTCTTGTCCTCAAAAATTCTTTTCCTCTATTAAATGATTTTCAACCAGACCCAAAAATGTTGCAGTTTTTTTTTGCCGTGATAACTTCGAAGATTTAGTTTTTTTTTTCTTCTAAATCAGTGATTAAAGTGCTACAGTTTTTTTTTATATCATTTATTATTTTTAAAATAATTATTTTATCATTTTTTGAATTGATGATTTTTAAAATGATAAAAAAAAAATATAGTGCGTCGATCGCTGATGTAAAAAAAAAAAAACAATCAATAGCATCGAATTACACCGGAAGAATTTTCAAAAACAAAAATTCAGATAAGTAAAACAATAAAGTACACATGTGTAAGAAATTTTGATGATTTTTTTTGAAATTTCTTTTGATCGTTTCAACGATCTTCAACGAAATCCAGAATTTTCCGATTTTTTGTTGCGCCAGTTGCGATGCTTTTGAAAATTTTATTTATTAATTCGTCGACGTCACGCTGACTGATCAATCAAAATTTCGTCGATCAATATTATCGAAGAATTTTTTGTACACGCTTAAGACGTCATAAAAAAAATTATCGTTTCGAGCCGAAATATTAATTTCAATATATATATCGTCATCAAGTTAAACAATTACCGATCGAAAAAAAATGTTTTTTATTTTCCAATGAAAATCAATACACATTTTCGAATAATAAAATTGAAACCGAAACAATTATCGTACGGGAAAAAAAATGTTTTCGAATAATAAAATTAAAACCCAAACAAGTATGGAACGAAAAAAAAATGTTTTTTTATTATCCAAAGAAATTCAACATATATTTTCGAATAAAATAAAAAATCCAAACAAACCCAAACAATTATCGAACAGAAAAAAAATGTTTTTTTTTTCATTTTCCAATGAAAATCAACACACATTTCCGAATGAAAAAATATTCGCCTAAATTGTTTACAATTTAAACTCAAACTGATTCGAAGAAAATACTGACGTGCGTGAATGTCAATAGTTAAAAAAAAAATAGTACATTATGACACGAGGACGAAAAAAAAGTTTTTTTGTCGAGTGTTATACGAAATTTTATTGTACGTGGTGTTAAAATGGGACTTTTACGTACGCTAAGCGTCCGTAAAACGTTCATTATCGTACCGAGTAAAATAAAACGTATATATTCGTCAATCGAGAACTTCCGTACGAGTTTAATTAATCAACGAGAGCCAGAGACGAAGCAGCTCATCGATAAAATTCCGAGGACAAAAAATAGAAAATTTCTGTTTTTTTTTTTAAATAATAGAATGCAATAGGAAAAAAATTGATTTCACGAAAAATCTAGTTAATTCAAATGTAAAAAAAATCGAATAGACGCATCTAGAATATCAATAGTACATTATGAAACAAGGACGAAAAAACTTTTTTTAACGCGTCTGAGCTTAAACACTTGTTTACCGCAACACGAAAAATCTCGTGAATTCAAATTTAAAAGAATAACCAAATAGACGCATCCAGTTATTGTAATATCAATAGTACATTATGACACAAGGACGAAAAAACTTTTTTTAACGACTGCGAGTTTAAACACTTGTTTATTGCGATCACGCGAGATTGGAGAAAAGTTTTTTTCGTCGAGTATTGTGCGAAGTTTTATTTTACGAGGTGTAAAAAGGTACATTATCGTACCGAGTGGAATAAAAGATTTTTTATGCGTGCGCCAGGCCTTTACCATCACGTCTAGAGCGTGATTTTTAGTGAAATAAAAAATCTCACACTTTCCGAAATGTTTTCAAAGATTTTCCTGGTAAAAAAAAACCATATTATTGCCAGATTTTTTTCGTTTCCTTAGAATTCCCAGTCCATCTCATTTTTGCCAGAATTAATAACGGATTATTGAACGGTGGATAAGACGTACGTAAAATAGATTGGGAATTCCGCGAAATTGAGAGAAAATACGAAACGAAAAGTGGGCCCAAGTACCGACGTGCGTTATCGCCATGCGCGAAGATGAAATTAAAAGACGATGTCAACGATCGTTCGTAAATGGTCATAGGTCACCCGTTACCGCGCGAGCCGCAAACGTATCATCTCGTGTACTCGTCGTCCAAAGGGGAGAAAGCCATATAGAGATATATTTTCGTGGAATGACGGAATAAGAGCTCCAATAATCGCGAACTAAGAAAATTGAACTTTGTAATATATGCAAGTAATCTTGTAATAATCAACGTGTTGTTGAGTTGTTTTTTATTGAATTTTCAAAATCAATTTTAAAAATTTGGTTTTTTCAAATTTCTTATTGAATTTGTAGTCTATTTTTTTTTTTATTTAGGCGTTATTCATATTTTTAATCGAATGTTCATAATCTTTTTTTTTTTTAATTGCAAATCGAATTAAAAATTTAATAAACATTTAATAAAAAAAAATTAATAAAACCTAAATTTTGAAAAAATGTGGTTATTTTTTAAAATGATTTATGTGTCATTGATTTTTTTAATCAAATTTTCACAATCAATCTATTTTGGTGTTTTTGATTTTTTATTGTCTTTTGACAATCAACTTTTTTATTCCACCACCAACGTATCCGCAATTCTTCGCTAATGCTTTCGGTGCAGGGTTCATTTTTATCAACATCGCTATTCGCAATAAAACAGCAATTGTACAAAAAAAAAAAAGCAAATATTTTTCATCTCAAAAAGCCCACGGGCAAAAATCGAAAATCTCGTAATTTTTTTTTTTTCTCGTGTACCTCTCTCTTTTTTTTTTGTCGTCATTTTTCTCTTTGTTTATTGTTCCAATTACGACCTAGAATTTTGCATTTTTCCGAGTTTCGTTGGCGGGATTTTTTTTTCCAACTCAACGATCCACAAAAAAATCTTTTTCCTTCATTTTCGATCGCATGCACATCCGAAAATTTTAACCTAAACGATTTTTCGAGCACCATCGTTCCTTTCCTATCGTCGCAACGGATTTTCTCGTGAAAACGTCATTTCCTAATCTGACGTTGGGTTCGAAAAGTCACGTGATAACGTTCACCTAACCTCTTCGAAGGTATACAGAGGCACCTGATTTTTCTCGTCTGCACTCCCACGCGCTTATCTTTCCGTACAGAGATTATGACACGTTCGAAATGGAAATACCGATGGGATAAGGATTTTTTAATATTTTTTTTTGGTCCGAGAACGTATAATTGTCCGATAGCCATTGAGAAAAGAAATAGCTGAGGCGGCATCGAAAAAATCGATTTTTTATTCATTATTAAAATTAATATCTTTTTACTCGAATAAATTAAATAAATTGAATTTAGTTACGATTTTTTTTATTATTAGTTTCTTCGAAATTCGTATTAATTCGAATTTCGATAAATCGAATAAACGAATAAAGTAAAAACTCGAATGAGAAAATTTAATTAAATAAATTACTCAAATAAACATCTCAAGAATACGCAAAACTAGTTTTTTTTTAAAATGTTTGTTCCATTTAATGTTTGTTTAAGTTATGTTCCATTAATTTTAATGGAACATAACTTAAAAGCGAGTCGACACAACTCAATAACAATATTACCTTCAACTTAAAACGAATTGTCTATGAAAAACTTTTAAAAGTACCTTTATTCTACTAGGTACGATAATGAACGTTTTACGTACGCTTCGCGGTCGTAAAAAACTCGTTTTCACACCTCGTAAAATAAAGTTTCGTATAATACTCGACGATAAAACCTTTTCACTCGACTTCGGCTCGTGCTGCAAACTCACACTCGCGAGAAAAAGTTTTTTTTTTTCGTCCTCGTCTCATAATGTACTGTTGCAGTGAAAAAAAGAAGGAAAATTTGATTTTTTTTTCTTCTTGAGTGTCCCATCTTATACATTTTTAACTTTTTAAATCTTTCTTAGGTTCAAGTTGAGCATTTGGATGTTAGAAAACTAAAAAAATTTTGCTCATATTTTTCCGATCAACATTGAAGTCGTTGGATTGCCCACAAACGGGCAACCGCCGTCAAAGACTTCCAGGAAGATCACATCGCCATTTAGCAATATTTTTTAATGAAAAAATTTATTCAAATAGTTTAATTATGTAAGAAATTGTACCTGAAGTTTCATAAATGTAAAACATTCGTTTCCTTAAATAAAAAAAATGATGAAAATTGGCTATTTTTTCTACATCCCCCCTTAATTCACCTGGCGGACAGATCGAATGGAATTGCTCAATTACCGAGCCCTCGAGGACGGCACAAACCCGCAAGAGAAACACGTGTTTCCCTTGTCGAGGCTCCAAGGTAAATTGCGCCCAGCTCGATCGTGATCTGTCTCTTTTCCCCTCCGCGTCGTAATCTTCGCATACGTCGCTAAATTGAAGCGTACCAGCGGAATTCAAAATTTTATTCACCGTTCCAGTGGAGAACGATGAAAATTAAATTTAAAAAAAATATAATAAAATGAATAATAAATAAAAATAAAAACGATAAAATAATAATAAATAAAAATAAAAGCAATAAAATAACGAACAAATGTTCATTGGCATTGTAAATGTTATTGCCACAAGTGTCTAATTAATAAAAACGCAGAAATGTCATTCGTCACACCCTGTACATAGCTCGAAAGTTTTCAAACTTCAAAGCTCCATATCTCCTTCAATTCTCAATAAAAATCAATTCAATTGTAGTGATCCGAAAACGTCTCGACTCCAGCAACAAGATCCCGCAATAAAAAATGGTGGTCCCCACAGAAAAAACCACCATGACCTTCAGGTGACCTTGGAAACGAATTTTAGCGATAAATGAAAATCGTCGTTTCGTTCGTTGCCCAAAACCAAGTAACTTTCGTTCGAAACATTTATCTCCAAAACGCGCGGTTGCTACGATAATTAGGCTAGTTTGGAAAAAAATGGGTCACCCTGTATAAAAAAAATAGAAAATTGGCCCGGGGGAGGAGGGGGTGGACAATTGCGCGAAGATGTGCTCGGGAGGCTTTCGTTGCTTCGAAGCGGAACGGTTCATCAGGCCTTTGACGCGCGTCACCGCAGTAGCCGAGACGCAAGAGAGATGAGAGAGAGGACTAAAATAATCTTTGAAATTCACTGTCATTAATCAAAGGCCCTTCCGCGACGAGGAAGAAAGGGAGGGAACGATGAGATCTCCTCCATAAAACGTTTTCGTACTTCGAAGAAACGCTTCTTCGGACATTCCATTCACTTTTTCTTTTTTTTTTTTTCTCGAACTTGCCCACTCTTCCAGCCACGTATGGCCCCCTCTCTTGACGAAAAGGGGTGGGGGGTTGGTCAATTGAGCCAAACATATCGTCTCTATTAGAGGTTAAGATATTTCTGTACTCGATGGAAAATAAAAGAAACGAGTTCCATGATCATGGTTTATGGCTAGTGTCGTCAATTGGTCTCGTATGGTGTGCAAAGTCCCTGGAATTGTTGCAACAATTGCCAGATCAATTTGTCACATTGAGCTCGTGGTCATTGACCCGATATTAACGAAAAAAAATGTCCAAATTTATGTGCAAACGTAAGGACGTGTGAAATCTTTTTTTGGAATTGTATGGGCTCGGTGATATTGAAAAGTATTTTGGCGCAAGTAATATTGTTGATAATATTTTTTTTTTTTTTAATATTGCCGCCTGGTTGAATTCGATGAGGTTTTTTTTTGGGAATTTTAATATCTCGTGTTGGTAATTTCAAAATGTTCTTTATATTAAAATTAATACAAAAAATGTATATTCATTTTTATATAATTGACAAATTATATAACGAAAATAATAAATTAAAAAAAATGAATTAAAATTAATATAAAGTTTTCATATGAGTAAATTAAAAATTAAAAAGCTTAAAATAAATATAAACAATTTATATTGATTTTTATATAATTGACAAATTGTATAAGAATAATAATTTTTTAAAATTAATTAAAATTGATAAAATTGATATAAAGCCTACAAATTAATATAACAAATAAATGTTATATTTTTTAGTACGGTTGATATTAATTTTTATATCTTGTTTCCGGAAAAATCGTTGGATTGATCGAAACTTATTAATAAATTGTTTAGTAACTTACTGATAAATTTGATCAAAATATTTTAGAGCTGGTTTGAAAATTATTATTTATTTATTTATAAAAATTCTTATTTATATAATTAAAAAAAATATTTATTACATGTCGATTCTGTTTGAACGTGTATTTTTTCAATGAAAATCCCTATATTTGAATATTCTTTAGAAATTTTTTATTTCGTAATAATTTTTCGCGTTGCAAAGTGCATAACTTTTGTCTGCAGCTCTGATGAGTTTTACTTCGATTTTTTAAAATATCGCAAATATTTCGTTTCAATTAATTTGCTATCTGGTTGAATAATCAAAATATCTCAAAAAATTCGAGTCAGACAAAAAAAAGTTTCAGACAAACCTTATCCGTTATATTACGCGAAAAATGATTCCGAATTAAAAAGTATCGCTTCCTATTCGAAAAACCAAAGTTGACCTTGAAATAACCTTGAAAATAGCAACAAAATCAAAAACAGCCACGACCATAATATTCGTTCCTAAAAACAGTTTAACTTTTGTCTAAAAAGTTTTTTTCTAAAATGCATCCTTCTCGGGATTACTTCACGGTGGAAAGTAAGCTGGTACACCCTGTAAATTCGAGTCAGACAAAAAAAAGTTTCAAACAAAAGTAACTCGTCGTATTACGCGAAAAATGATTTCGAATTAAAAAGTATCGCTTCCTATTCGAAAAACCAAAGTTGACCTTGAAATAACCTTGAAAATAGCAACAAAATAAAAAACAGCCACGACCATAATATTCGTTCCTAAAAACAGTTTAACTTTTGTCTAAAAAGTTTTTTTCTAAAATGCATTCTTCACGGGATTACTTCACGGTGGAAAGTAAGCTGGTACACCCTGTAAATTCGAGTCAGACAAAAAAAAGTTTCAGACGAAAGTAACTCGTCGTATTACGCGAAAAATGATTCCGAATTAAAAAGTATCGCTTCCTATTCGAAAAACCAAAGTTGACCTTGAAATAACCTTGAAAATAGCAACAAAGTCAAAAACAGCCACAACCATAATATTCGTTCCGAAAAACAGTTTAACTTTTGTCTAAAAAGTTTTTTTCTAAAATGCATCCTTCTCGGGATTACTTCACGGTGGAAAGTAAGCTGGTACACCCTGTAAATTTGAGTCAGACAAAAAAAAGTTTCACACAAAAGTAACTCGTCGTATTACGCGAAAAATGATTCCGAATTAAAAAGTATCGCTTCCTATTCGAAAAACCAAAGTTGACCTTGAAATAACCTTGAAAATAGCAACAAAATAAAAAAACAGCCACGACCATAATATTCGTTCCTAAAAACAGTTTAACTTTTGTCTAAAAAGTTTTTTTCTAAAATGCATCCTTCTCGGGATTACTTCACGGTGGAAAGTGAGCTGGTACACCCTGTAAATTCGAGTCAGACAAAAAAAAGTTTCAAACAAAAGTAACTCGTCGTATTACGCGAAAAATGATTCCGAATTAAAAAGTATCGCTTCCTATTCGAAAAACCAAAGTTGACCTTGAAATAACCTTGAAAATAGCAACAAAATAAAAAAACAGCCACGACCATAATATTCGTTCCTAAAAACAGTTTAACTTTTGTCTAAAAAGTTTTTTTCTAAAATGCATCCTTCTCGGGATTACTTCACGGTGGAAAGTGAGCTGGTACACCCTGTAAATTCGAGTCAGACAAAAAAAAGTTTCAAACAAAAGTAACTCGTCGTATTACGCGAAAAATGATTCCGAATTAAAAAGTATCGCTTCCTATTCGAAAAACCAAAGTTGACCTTGAAATAACCTTGAAAATAGCAACAAAATAAAAAAACAGCCACGACCATAATATTCGTTCCTAAAAACAGTTTAACTTTTGTCTAAAAAGTTTTTTTCTAAAATGCATCCTTCTCGGGATTACTTGACGGTGGAAAGTGAGCTGGTACACCCTGTAAATTCGAGTCAGACAAAAAAAAGTTTCAAACAAAAGTAACTCGTCGTATTACGCGAAAAATGATTCCGAATTAAAAAGTATCGCTTCCTATTCGAAAAACCAAAGTTGACCTTGAAATAACCTTGAAAATAGCAACAAAATAAAAAACAGCCACGATCATAATATTCGTTCCTAAAAACAGTTTAACTTTTGTCTAAAAAGTTTTTTTCTAAAATGCATCCTTCACGGAATTACTTCACGGTGGAAAGTGAGCTGGTACACGCTATAAATTCGAGTCAGACAAAAAAAAGTTTCACACAAAAGTAACTCGTCGTATTACGCGAAAAATGATTCCGAATTAAAAAGTATCGCTTCCTATTCGAAAAACCAAAGTTGACCTTGAAATAACCTTGAAAATAGCAACAAAATAAAAAAACAGCCACGACCATAATATTCGTTCCTAAAAACAGTTTAACTTTTGTCTAAAAAGTTTTTTTCTAAAATGCATCCTTCTCGGGATTACTTCACGGTGGAAAGTGAGCTGGTACACCCTGTATCTATTTTCAAGGTCAAAAATTCGACTGACCGTATTGTCGACATCGGCCTGCATCTCGTCACCGTATTGCCGACGATTTTTCCTCGCGTCCTCGTCCTTCTCGTCGTTCTCGTACTCCTCGTCCTCATCCTCAACGCTCCGTGTCCTGGTGAACGTATCATCGTAATATCCTCGTTTTCTCTCGTCGCTGTACTTGCGAGACTTCGCGATTGCGGCGTTTTCGAAATTAACGATTTTTTTGCCGTCATTGAACGTTGGCTCGTAAATCGTAGGTTCGGTTTTTTCCACGTGATAGCGCAACCTGTTGGAGGTCAAGTTGAGCTTCGAGGCTGTGACGTTTCTCGAGTCGTAAATATTGCCGTAAGGATCGCGCTTGAGATACTTCTCGATGCCAACGTTCCTGTAGTCCCGTCGTATCGTCGGTTTCAAGGTCGTCGGGTCATCGGACGTGAGACTCTTGATGATATCGTCAAAGGTCTTGTACGGTGGCTCGTCCTCCTCGCTCTTGTAATAATTCGTCGCGTCAAGGTCGACCAAAGTGTCAACGTCATCCTCGGACTCGTTCCAAATATCTTCCGCGTCCTCCTCGTCGTTATTGCTATCCTTCGACACGTCGTAATCCTCATCAACGGCAACCTCATCCTCGTAATCCTCCCCGTTCTTTCGTCTCTTTCTTCCCCAACTATCCTCATTTACTGTATCCACGGATTCGTCACTATTCGTCTCGTATCTCGTACCCCGACTACCGGAATTTCCCCATTTACGCTCGTTCCTCTCATCCCCGTTTCTCAACGTGGACGCACCGCTACCGGATGACTTCCGGTTCCTCGTTTCTTGTCGTCCCCGATGTCTTCGCCACGATTTCGCAACTTCATCATCCTCGTTACGCCATTTTCTCGCAATTCTTTCCCAATCAGTATCCTCTTCTTCCGGCAATTCCGGAAGTTCCTCGTGACCTCTGTGCGACGTACGCGCGAAACCGGAAGTTTGCCTGCGCTCGTCGTGATAACGTTCGCGCAACGGTCGTTTGCGTTGACCACGATTATCGTGATGCCAATGGCGTCTTTCCGGCTCAACGTCTACGTCCGTGTAACCGGAAACGACGCCATTAATCGGACGATACCAAGATGGCGGCGACGCTTGATGGCGAAGCGACGGAAAGTTTGGCTCGTATCGCGAGTGACGATACCTCGCCGCGCGTCGTGACGCTTGATAAGGTCTCTCGTTGTACGTTCTCTCGACCTCGTAATCCTCATCGTCGCCATTGTCGTACGCGTCCTCGTAATCGCCGTCGCTTTCGGACCAATTTTTAACGATCGTACGGTAATCGTGAACACCCCGACGCGACGGATTCACCGTGCCAAGGTCATGTCGATGCCTGAGCCTGTGGTATCGCGAGGCCTCGACCTCAACCGATGTAAACACAAGGCCCAATAACAAGGGCCATATCAGCTCGAAGATCTTCATCCTTTGACCTTTCTCCATCCACCTTTTGTTTGTTTATTTTTTTATTTCTCCTTTTTTTTTGCACCGTGACCTTGGGACACACTTGGCTTACATCATAAACGCGCGAGATACGGGGGCGCGTCCTTGGGAGAGGGAGAAAAAAATGACCTTGAGGTGTGGTCCGAAGATCCTGGGACCTTTTGGGTTTGCGAGAATGTTTTTTTTTTTTTTTTATCTCAATTTAATTAATCTTGGAGATCTTTTTCTTTTTTTTTTTTTCACCGTGACCTTGAGACACACTCGCGTTACATCGTGAACGCACGAGACACGGGCGCGTCCTTGGGAGAGGGAGAAAAAAAAAATGACCTTGAAATGTGCTCCGAAGCTCCTGGGACCTTTTGGATTTGCGAGAATGTTTTTTTTTTTTTTTCCTTTTTTTTTGTGTCTCACACGATGGTCAACTCGCCAAACGTCGGGGCGCGGATCGGCGAGTCATTGTTAATCGTCCTCTCACCGGCTCACTTAATCCACGACACTTTTCACTATCACTGGTAATTATCGCACGAGCTTGATGCTGGGGGTTTTTTTTTTTATTTATTTTTTATTTTATACGAAACGCTCAACGCTTTTTATTTATTTTTTATTCTTTATTCGACGTTTTTCTTTATTATGCGCTCCTTTTTTTTGTTGTCACTGAAATATTCGCGGTTTTTTTTTCTTTTGTTTAATTAAATATGTGAAGGATTTTTTTTTATTTAGTGAAATATTCGGGATTTTTTTTATTTAATTAAATATATCAACGATTTTTTTTTTTATTTACTGAAATATTCACGATTTTTTGTTCGATCACACAGCAACGTTTTGCTGTGTGATAAACAAAAAAATAAGGTTTTTTTTTTTATTAAATTAAACATCGCTGCTGTTGAATTTAATTAAATATAAACGTTTTTGAACAATTGAGTCAAATGTCAATTTTATTCTAAATTCAATTAAAAAAAAAAAAACAATAATGTTTTTCTCTCAAGTTCTTAAGCTCTCAAAATATCGACATTTGTTTTTTTAATTCAATCAAATTTCATTTTTTTTTAAATCTCATTGAATCGTCAATTTTTTTTCTAATTCATCGAATATCAATGTTTTTTTTTTTATCTTCAATTAAATGTCAACATTTTTAAATTCGATTAAATATGAACATTTTTTTAATTCAATTAAATATCAACATTTTTTAATTCAATTAAATATCAATATTTTTCAATTCAATTAAATATAAAAAATTTTTTAATTCAATTAAATATCAACATTTTTTAATTCAATTAAATATCAACATTTTTTTAATTCAATAAAATATCAATATTTTTCAATTCAATAAAATATCAACATTTTTTTAATTTAATAAAATATCAACATTTTTTTAATTCAATTAAATATCAACATTTTTTAATTCAATTAAATATCAATATTTTTCAATTCAATTAAATATCAACATTTTTTTAATTCAATTAAATATCAACATTTTTTTAATTCAATTAAATGTCAACATTTTTAAATTCAATTAAATATCAATATTTTTAAATTCAATTAAATATCAACATTTTTTTAAATTCAATTAAATATCAACATTTTTTTAATTCAATTAAATATCAACATTTTTTAATTCAATTAAATATCAATATTTTTCAATTCAATTAAATATCAACATTTTTCAATTCAATTAAATATCAACATTCTTTAATTCAATTAAATATCAACATTTTTCAATTCAATCAAAAAAATCCCCGCTTTTTTCAATTCACTCGAAAAAATCCCCGCTTCCTTCATACAAACAAATCTCAATTTTTTTTTTCTTCAAAATTCAATCAAATATCCACATTATTATTTATTACTTCGAGAAAAAAATAACCAAGCAACTCTCTCTGTCAATTAAAAAATAAATTCACCATGCTGTCAAAGCCTCCCACGCGTTCGTCTCGAGTACGAAAAAAAAAAAAAAAAAAAAAAAAATCTTCAAGGCCCACAGTCTCGAAAGTGTTTTTTTTTTTTTCCCCCAACAATTCCATTCAAAGATTCTCGTCACTTCCAAACAATGAATTATCTCGTTGAATCGTCACCGATCGTGTCAAAAAAAAAAAAAAAAAAAAAAAAACAAAAAACAAAAAAAACCATCAAGTGCGACGACTTTTTTGTCATCAGCTGATTTTTTTTTTTTTTTTCCTCACGAATCTTCGGAAACGCGTTTCGCTCGAAAAAAAAAAAAAAAAAAAAAAAACAACCACAACAACAACAAAAAAACGTGGCGCGTGTCCCGGCGCACTTGTTTTCACGATCGACTCGTATCGACGGAGCCAATGGAAGAAACCGATTCGTAACGCGGACCGTATGTCGCGAACGACTGAGGCGCCTTCCTCTCTTTTACGGGAAGAGAACTGCGAAATGCAGAGCGCATGCGTGCATCGGAGACGGAGATCCCTTCCCCCCTCCCGCCCCCTCGCCCCTCCCGACGCCCCTCCCGGCCCCTCCCCCCTCCAGCCCTCCCCCGCCCCGCCGCACCGCGAAACTCCTCGACCGGTGTCTCGGCGCAACTTGATGATGCACATCTCTCTCTCTCTCTCTCTCTCTCTCTCTTCGTGAAGCAACCGAGAGATGTGCATTTTTTTTCTTCTTTTTTACAAAAAAAAAAAACAAAAAAAACAAAAATCGGTTTGGTTTTGGAAAACGACCGCACGAATTAAGGGTTGCGGTGGAGGGGGGGGGGCGAAAGGGGCGAAGAGAGGGGAGGGGGGAAGGGGTACCCCCTGGTACCACCCCCGCAGCCTGAGGAAAGGTTGAAAAAAAAAAAATTTATAAAAAAAATACAAAATAGATATTTAATTAAAACTTTGTAAAAAAAAATATTTAAAAAATTTGGTTTGTTTGGGCTTGTTTGGGTTTGTTTGGGTTTGTTTGGGTTAGATCGGCGGGGGGGGGGCGGGGCGCTTCGCCCCCGCAGACTCCAAACGTAATTTTGAAATGTACCAGCATATTTTAATTATATCGTGTGAAAAAAAAATGTATTTTTTTTTTTTTAATCTTGCGTTTGCTCACCTGGAGAGGTAGGGAAAAAAAAACCACCCCCCTTTATAATCCAATCCATAATAACGCGAAATTCGTGCGGGCGTTTTTTAAAGCACAAAAAAAAAAATTATAACCGTATGTGCATATTTTTTTAGTTTTTTTTTTGTTTTCAAGTTTTACTCGCGCGATATTTATATTTTTCAAATTTTCATATGGACATATTAATTATAATAATAATGATAATTATTATTAATCTTGCCTACAAATTATATGAAATTTATTTATATAATAAATAATAGTATTTAATAATAATAAATAATAGTATTTATATATAATCAATTTATATAATAAATATTTATATAATAAATAATAGAATTAATTTGTACACCCAATAGAATTCTTTTTTTTTTTATTTATTTTTTTTTTTGTTGCCGATATGAAAAATATGAATGGAGTAAAATCGTACAGCTGGTTGCTGATGACAGATCTCACTTTACCGTCAAACGTGTCGTCGATGAAGGACATTCCAAAGCCTTGTGAAAAGCCCCTGACAAATATAATTCTATTGGGCAGGGACGGAGGGGGAGGGGGAGAGTGGGAGGATAAAGGATCGTGTTGCACTTTGTATTTTACGTGAGAGCACATATTTTTGCAGCAAAACGTGACCATTGTGCATCGAGGTTCATCGAGAACGTGAAAATATTCACCCCCCACGTCCATAATTTTGCTTCCCACCTGGGGTGAATCTCGTCGAGAGGTGAAATCGAGTCTCCGTCGAAAATGGAAAAATACGATACTCAATAAAAAAAAAACGTACGTGGTTTTGTTTTTTTTAAATATTTTTCTTAGAAATCTTATTTAAATATTTAATTTTATTTTTAATATTCTTTTTAATCGGTATTTTTATTTTTTATTTTTTCGGCTGGTACGATTTTTTTAAATTATTTTCAATGTAAATATTTAAGGAGAGCTACCACTTTGGGAGACCAAAAATTAGATGAATTGGATTTTTTTTTATTGTGAAAAAAAAATCGGAAATTTCTGGAACTCTGGCAATAATTTATTCATCTTTTCATACATCTCTGGGAATTTTTTTCAAATTATTTCACGCATCAATTAAGGTGTAATCCGCTGTGTCCCTTGGCGTGTGTCCTCAGCGTCGTTGTCGATTTGCGGCGAATTGTACAGCTCGCAATTCGCATCTGAAATATTGCGTGAAGTAAAAAGTTCTGAGCGTTTTCCCCTAGATGTCTTTAGTGAGCCATCCCGAGTAGAAATTTGTTCAGGGTGAAATCCGGACCGGATCAGGCTGCCACAATAGCAAATCCGGGCCGGATCAGGCAAATTTAGTCCAGCCCTGATCAGGGATGTAACGCTTTTGCAAATTCAGGTCCGGATCAGGCACATTATCAGGCTCTGATCAGGCGCTTTATCAGGCCCGGATCAGGCACCTTGCCAGGCTCGGATTAGGCACTATATCTGGCTCGGATCAAGCAACTTATCTGGCCCGGATCAGGTGCCTCATCCAGCCTGAGACATGCGTGTCATCTGGCTCAATCATTTGATTAATTTTTTGTTCAAAAATAGATCAACATTTATTAAATTATTATCGCAGTTACACGTTATCAAGTTTACTAACGTTATTAAAAATATGAAACGTATGAAAACATTTTTTTAAAGTTTAAGTTTTTATTTTACTTGACTTGATCGTTTAGTTTTTGTTCCGGTTTTGGCGATGACCGTCCCAATCTTTCCGGCCCAATCTGTCCGGCGCAAATCATGCGTGCCTGATCAGGGCGCCTTATTGATACCTGATAAGGCTTCTATCCGGCGCAAATCAGGCGTGCCTGATCAGGGCGCCTTATTGATCCCTGCTCAGGCCCCTGTCTGGCGCAAATCAGGCGTGCCTGATCAGGACGCCTTATTGATCCCTGCTCAGGCCCCTGCCTGGCGCAAATCAGGCGTGCCTGATCAGGGCGCCTTATTGATACCTGATAAGGCTTCTATCCGGCGCAAATCAGGCGTGCCTGATCAGGGCTCCTTATTGATCCCTGCTCAGGGCCCTGTCTGGCACAAATCAGGCGTGCCTGATCAGGGCGCCTTATTGATCTCTGCTCAAGCCCCTGCCTGGCGCAAATCAGGCGTGCCTGATCAGGGCGCCTTATTGATACCTGATGAGGCTTCTATCCGGCGCAAATCAGGCGTGCCTGATTAGGGCGCCTTATTGATCCCTGCTCAGGCCCCTGTCTGGCGCAAATCAGGCGTGCCTGATCAGGGCGCTTTATTGATCCCTGCTCAGGCCCCTGTCCGGCGCAAATCATGCGTGCCTGATCAGGGCGCCTTAATAATACCTGATAAGGCTTCTATCCGGCGCAAATCAGGCGTGCCTGATCAGGGCGCCTTATTGATCCCTGCTCAGGCCCCTGTCTGGGGCAAATCATGCGTGCCTGATCAGGACGCCTTATTGATCCCTGCTCAGGCCTCTGCCTGGCGCAAATCAGGCGTGCCTGATCAGGGCGCCTTATTGATACCTGATAAGGCTTCTATCCGGCGCAAATCAGGCGTGCCTGATTAGGGCGCCTTATTGATCCCTGCTCAGGCCCCTGTCTGGCGCAAATCAGGCGTGCCTGATCAGGGCGCCTTATTGATCCCTGCTCAGGCCCCTTTCTGGCTCAAATCATGCGTGCCTGATCAGGGCGCCTTATTGATACCTGATAAGGCTTCTATCCGGCGCAAATCAGGCGTGCCTGATCAGGGCGCCTTATTGATCCCTGCTCAGGCCCCTTTCTGGCTCAAATCAGGCGTGCCTGATCAGGGCGCCTTATTGATACCTGATAAGGCTTCTATCCGGCGCAAATCAGGCGTGCCTGATCAGGGCGCCTTATTGATCCCTGATCCGGCCCTGATGGATCCTCAGGCAGCCTGATTAGATTTCTGCTCGGGAAGGGTGTTGTGTTCCATCAAGACAACGCCAGGCCGCACACATCTTTAACGACGCGCCAGAAGCTCCGAGAGCTTGGATGGAAGGTTCTATCGCACCCGTCGTATAGTCCAGACCTGGCCACCAAGCGATTATCACCTTTTCAAGCATTTGCAAAATTTTCTTGATGCTACAAAACTTGCCTCGAGAGAGGCTTACGAAAATGAGCTGGTCAAGTTTTTTTGCCAATAGGAACGAGGACTTCTTCAATCGCGGAATTATGAAATTGCCTTTAAAATGGACAAAAGTTATCGAACAAAACGGCGCATATTTGATCTAAATCGGATAATCCTATGTTAATTTCATCGTCGTAATAAAGCGAAAAAAAAAAACGCTCAGAACTTTTTACTTCATCTAATATCGTAAGATTACAGTCTGAACATTTCAAAACGATGTTTGGATTTCTTCCTCAAATTCTTCCTTAAATCCTTCCTTAAATTAAAAATTCTTCCTTAAATTATTGTATTTAATTTTATCAATTTATTACAATTATTGTATTTAATTTTATTGTATTTAATTTGTTTAATTTTACTTTATTAAAATCATTGTCTCAAACAAATCGTAATTATTAATATCGAAAAATAATATTCCTTCGATATAAATTATAAAAATGTTCCAATATTAGAAAATATGCTGCAGCATTAATGATAATAATATAAAACAAAAAACAGAGCACGTGCGTTTGACAGCTGTCATTCACGACCACGTGTCGTTCCTCGGCATTCGAAAACTCCAAAAAAAAAAAAAAAAAAAAAAAAAAGAAAATCGTTTGCCGAGGGACAATCATGAAATTCCCACAACCTCGATCCGCCTTATTCGACACTCACTATTGAAAATGTCTATTAAGGGTGAAAGTGCAAACAGAGATAAAAGAAAACACCAATTCGAATTATCGACGATGTTGAAGAGGCTGAGCCTATTTTCATTTTTTTTTTTTACGAGGCTAGAACAAGCGAACGTTTGTTCCCACGAGAAAAGAAAAAGAAAAAAGAAAATGTACCTATCGTGAGAACGATGGAAGAGCAAACACGTTGATAAATTGTTTGAAAAAAAAAAAAAAAAGTCGAATTGACGGCGAGGAGAGACGTTTAATTTCAAAAGTGGATCTTTCGGAGACTCTTCAACACTGCTACTGTTTGAGGACTCCCGAACTTTTCATTATTCGAACCCGGACTCTCCCACGTGGACACAATAATAATAACAATAATAATAATAATAGTGTATAAAATAAATAAGCTCTAATAATAAATAGCAGTAGTTGAAAGCATACATTTAAATATAAATAATATAATGATAATTAATTATAAATAAATTTATAATTAATAATATAAAAAATTATTATAACAATTTATAATAATTAATTATAATTAGAATATTATAAATAAAATGAATTATTATAATAATAATTTATAATAATTACAATGTTATAAATAAAATAAATTATTATAAATTTATAATGAACAACTTTAGAATAATTTATAATAAATATTATAAAAAATTATTATAATAATAATTTATAATAATTATAATATTATAAATAAAATGAATTATTATAAATTTTGCTGCAACGATTTATAATGAACAACTTTAGAATAATTTATAACAAATAATATAAAAAATTATTATAATAATAATTTATAATAATTATAATATTATAAATAAAATGAATTATTATAAATTTTATAATAATTTTATATATTATTTATTATTATAACTTATAATAAATAATATAAAAAAATATTATAATAATAATTTATAATAATTACAATGTTATAAATAGAAAGAATTATTATAAATTTATAATAAACAACTTTAAAATAATTTATTATAAATAATAAAAAAAATATATAATAATAATTGATAACAATTATAAATTATTATCTTAATATTATAAATAAGTATAATATTATAAATATTATAAAAAAAATGAATTATTATAAATTTATAATGAATAACTTTAGAACAATTTATAATAAATTTATTAATTATAAATAATTAAAATAATAATAATTAATTAATTCTTGGTTAATTTACCGTCAGGAAATTATTTTCCTTACTTTTATCAACCCAAACAAACTCACGAATTAGGAGGAAAATACGCGAAGAAATCTGTCAGATAATTACCGACTGAGGTAGCTCTGCTTTACCGATCGGAGCGGTCTCTACCATACCGATTGAGCGAATTTCTACTTTACCGACTCACCATCGGTCGGTGTACGGTGTACATGAGTTTTGCACGTATTCCGCCTTACCGATGCTTTTTTACCGATAAGAGCGGGATCTGTCATACCGATTGAGCGGGTTACTACCATACCGACCCAAGGTAAATCGGCACTTACCATGGGTCGGATAGATCGTTACGTTACCGATAACTTACCGATCGAACACGATCTTTACCGGCACGACACATTTTTACCGTACTTTCGGAATTCCGCAACGATTTTCGTATCTTCTCAACCTTGTTCTTCGCCGATTATAAATAATACTCGTACAAAATTGATGCGTTGAAGAATTTTATTAGCTCAATTTATAAATCTGTCGCTTTACATGTACGTGATGATTGACTTATCGGTGAAACAATTAGCCTATTTACACAAAAAAAAGTTAAGCGAAAGCGAAAGGGTGCGATAATTGATCTGATTGCAAATAGAGCAATCAAAATTGACCGCTTGCAATTACGATGCAACAGCGATGGATTTAAATACGATTTAAATACGATTTAATGAGTTAGAAGGATTTTTTGTTTCAATTTGAATTTATTTTTGAATGTCGATCAATGAAAGGCTCGTCGCCCTTTTATATATTTGAAATATTTAAAAATAGTTGAAATATTTTAAAATATTTGAAATATTAAAAAAATATTGGAAATATTTAAAAATACTTGAAATATTAAAAAATACTTGAAATATTTAAAAAATATTTGAAATATTAAAAAATGAACAAAATTTTTTAAAATATTTAAAAATATTCCAAAATATTCAAAATATTCAAAATATTATATTAAATAATATTTAAAATATTTTAAAATATTCCAAAATATTCAAAATATTTAAATTTGAATATTAAATAATATTTAAAATATTCAAAAATATTCAAAATATTATATTAAATAATATTTAAAATATTTTAAAATATTCCAAAATATTCAAAATATTTAAATTTGAATATTAAATAATATTCAAAAATATTCAAAATATTATATTAAATAATATTTAAAATATTTTAAAATATTCCAAAATATTCAAAATATTTAAATTTGAATATTAAATAATATTCAAAATATTCAAAAATATTCAAAATATTAAAAAAATATTCAAAATATTTAAATTTGTTTGGGTTTGTTTGGGTTTGGAATATTCAAAAATATTCAAAATATTAAAAAATATTATATTAAATAATATTTAAAATATTTTAAAATATTTTAAAATATTCCACAATATTCAAAATATTTAAAAATATTCCAAAATATTCAAAATATTTAGAATATTTAAACTTATTCAAAATATTAAAAAATATTCCAAAATATTCAAAATATTTTAAAATATTCAAAAGGTTAAAAAATATTACAAAATATTACAAAATATTTAAAATATTTTAAAATATTCAAAATATTCAAAATGTTTGAAAATATTTAGAATATTTAAACTTACTCAAAATATTAAAAAATATTCCAAAATATTTTAAATTATTCAAAATATTAAAAAATATTCCAAAATATTCAAAATATTCCAAAATATTCCAAAATATTCCAAAATATCCCAAAATATTCCAAAATATTCAAAATATTTTTTAAAAATAAAAAATAAAAATCTAGATAATCTTCGCGATCGCGAAGCTCGCGACGAGTGCACCAAAGAGGGTAATCGAGCTTGCGGCTAGCGACGGTGCACCGGAAATGCGAAGTTTCGACCAAACGTCCGCGGGCACGTCCAAGTAGACCATGTCAACACCGATCCCGAGGATGAGCTTCGAGAGGGCGTCGCAATCGACGGTGTCATTCTCGCTCGACCATATTGTCAATGTGGGCTTGTGAACGGACGTGTCCTTCAGCAAGTTCTTGAAAACTTCCATATCGCTCGCCGCTATGCCAGCGCGCACCGGATAAGTTACCGACTGCTTCGTCTCGCTATGGCCAAGCGCCTCGACCATTGCCCGCATCTGCTCATGCGTGTAAGCTCCCTTGGTTATGTTGACCTTTTGACCGTACCTGCCAATCACGAGCTTCGAGTGAGCTTTCAATGACGACTCAAGGTCATCGGGTGTTTCGGCTTCGCCGGAAACTCGTTGGAGGGCTCGCGAAACTTCGTTTTGTTTTGTTTTGTTTTTTTTTTTTGTACAGCACTCGGGTTTGGGTTAGTGGGACTGCGAGGGCGAGAATAAAAATTGGCAGGCTCGAAAACGCGAAGGATTTTTCTTTTTTTTTTTTTTTTTATCAATAGAAAATAGTTCAATTTTTCTTTTCTCACTGGACCATCAAAAATGATGAACGAATCAAAATTTTGCTTCGATTTGTACCAAAGATACACTGTTAGCCAAAAAATCGATCACTTTTCGATTTTTTTCCGAAAGTTTTTTGCATTTTTGAAAAAAAAAGCAAAGTCTCACGACCCGCGCCTATGAATTCTGCATGCTGTGATATTTTTATTTTTTCGCTACCTCAAGCGCCCACTTAGAAAAATGGTTTCTTAAGAAATCCGTTACCTTGTGGTCCAGCCAATGGACAGTGTGCTTTCGGGAAACGAGGCGGCAGCACCGGCAAGGAATGCGCTCGGATTGACGGGCGTCTGATCAGCCGGGGTCGCGTCTACCGGACCCGAAATAATATCGGCGTTCAACCAAACCGGAATTTTCATCTGTCGTATACACAAGTAAAAAAACGCAACAAGCGAATTTAATGAGTATGCAAATTATTTTTATATTAATCTAAATTAAAACCTAATTAACGTTAAAAATTCAAGTAAATCGCGAGAAAATTTTAAAAAACTTCATTGCTTGTGAGCAGTTTGCTTTTTTTGATTTGCAAATTGCAAAGAGTTTGCTCCAACCCAAGCAAACTGAAAAAATTTTAATGAGTATACAAATTATATTAATATCAATTGAAATTAATATTCATTCAAATTAAATTGAAGTTGAAAATTCAATTAAATTCAAGATGAAAATTCAATTAAATTCAAGTTGAAAATTCAATTAAATTCAAGTTCAAAATTCAATTAAATTAAATGCAATTAAATTCAAGTAAATCGAGAGACAGTAAAAATGCAATTACTTGCAAAATGTTGGCTCTGTTCAATTTGCAAATTGCTAAAAGTTTGCTTCAACCCAAACAAACCCAAACAATTAAATGAGTATGCAAATTAAGTTCAAAATTCAATTCAATTAAATTCAAATTCGAAATTCAATTGAATTAAATCCAAGTTCAAAATTCAATTCAATTAAATACAAATTCAAAATTCAATTCAATTAAATCCAAGTTCAAAATTAAATTCAATTAAATTCAAAATTCAATTCAATTAAATCCAAGTTCAAAATTCAATTTAATTCAATCCAAGTTCAAAATTCAATTTAATTCAATCCAAGATCAAAATTCAATTAAATTAAATTCAAATTCAAAATTCAATTCAATTAAATACAAATTCAAAATTAAATTCAATTAAATTCAAATTCAAAATTCAATTCAATTAAATCCAGGTTCAAAATTCAATTCAATTAAATCCAAGTTCAAAATTCATTTAATTAAATTCAAATTCAAAATTCAATTTAATTCAATCCAAGTTCAAAATTCAATTAACTTCAAATTCAAATTCCAAATCAAATTCAATTAAATCCAAGTTCAAAATTCAATTAAATTAAATCCAAGTTCAAAATTCAATTCAATTAAATCCAAGTTCAAAATTCAATTCAATTCAATCCAAATTCAAAATTCAATTCAATTAAATCCAAGTTCAAAATTAAATTCAAATTCAAAATTCAATTGAATTCAAGTAAATCCAGAGACGATTTTACGAGAATTGACAAAAGATCGGAGAGAAGATTTGATCAGTGAAGAAAATTCAATGCACTCACTTTTGCTCGGAATGTCTCGAGTATCGGTCGGCTTGCATTGAAAGCTTCGATGCTCTTGAAGTCGAGCTTTATCCCGTGCTTACCATCGGCAAGTACAGTTTCCAAAAATTGCTCGAGCGAGAGATCACTCTCGACCGAGGGTGGATGCGCCATTATCGGAATTTCTTCCGTCTCGTTCCTGCTCGTGTTTGTCAGACTTCCCATTACGACGTCAGCCTCGATCATCATATGTTCCTCTTAGAATTGAAAAAGAAAAACATTGTTTTTGGTTTTTTTTCAATTTTTTATCATAAAATAAATTGCACAAATAAAAAAAAACGTCATTTTTCATCGAATTAAAAGATTTGCGGTTTTGGTAATTGATTTTTTTTCTTTAATTCTGCATAATTGAAATCTCGAAAATTATTTGCGACGAATTGAATTACGCGGTAATTTTCAGAAATTTTATAAAGTTTCAAATGATCGATTTATCGTAGCAATTATTTGCAGAAATGGTTTTTATCAGTTAGCGTTTTCAAAAATTATTTATCAAATTGATCAATTATTGTATTTTATTTATCAATTATTTAGCGAATTGACGTATGGTAATTTTGGGTCGACAAAAATGGAAATTATTCGAAACTTTAGAAATTTCTTTTCCAAATGTTTATACATCAGCAATTTCATCAATTATTCAGCACATAATTGCCAAATATTCAATTCGTCACTGGAAAATTACAGCGAAGGCTCAACAAAAATTGAAATTATTTTAAACTACAGCAATTTCTTTTTCAAATTTTTATTCATTAGGAATTTGATTAATTAATGAGCACGTAATTGCTAAAATGTCAATTCGTCAATGGAAAATTCCAGCGAACGTTCAAAAAAATTGAAATTAATTGAAACTTTAGCAATTTCTTTTTCAAATTTCTATTTATCAGAAATTTTATTAACTAATTAGCACGTCATTGCCAATATTTCAATTCGTCAATGGAAAATTCCAGCGAACGTTCAAAAAAATTGAAATTAATAGAAACTTTCGAAATTTCTTTTTTAAATTTTTATTGATCAGGAATTTGATTAATTAATTAGGGCGTAATTGCCAAAGTTTCAATTCGTCAATGGAAAAGTCCAGCGAACGTTAAAAAAAATTGAAATTAATTGAAACTTTAGCAATTTCTTTTTCAAATTTCTATTCATCAGAAATTTTATTAATCAATTAGGACGTAATTGCCAAAATTTCAATTCGTCAATGGAAAATTCCAGCGAACGTTCAAAAAAATTGAAATTAATTGAAACTTTCGAAATTTCTTTTTAAAATTTTTATTGATCAGGAATTTGATTCATTAATTAGGACGTAATTGCCAAAATTTCAATTCGTCAATGGAAAATTCCAGCGAACGTTAAAAAAAATTGAAATTAATTGAAACTTTAGCAATTTCTTTTTCAAATTTCAATTCATCAAAAATTTTATTAATTAATTAAGACGTAATTGCCAAAATTTCAATTCGTCAATGGAAAATGACAGCGAACGTTAAAAAAAATTGAAATTAATTGAAACTTTAGCAATTTCTTTTTCAAATTTCAATTCATCAGAAATTTAATTAATTAATTAAGACGTAATTGCCAATATTTCAATTCATTCATGGAAAATTTCAGCGAACGTTAAAAAAAATTGAAATTAATTGAAACTTTAGCAATTTCTTTTTCAAATTTCAATTCATCAAAAATGTTATTTATTAATTAAGACGTAATTGCCAAAATTTCAATTCGTCAATGGAAAATGACAGCGAACGTTAAAAAAAAATTGAAATTATTTAAAACTTTGGAAATTTTTTTCCCGAATATTTATTCATCAGCAGCTTCATTAATTAATTACGAATTATGAGTGCTCCAAAAAATTTATAAGTGTATGCAACAATTAATTAATTACCATTTCCAAGAACTTTTTGCAAGTACTCGACGCTGTTGACGGCGTGGGCCCACGTGACCTTCGTCAAATTACCATTGACGCGCTGTGAAAAAAAGTCCTTGGGGTCCGGCGAAACGTCGCTGTTTGTCGTGCACATTGCTGCCTCTGGAACAGGAAAGGGACAAAGAGGTCGTCTGTGAGATGTGCGAGAGTGCGGTCTCGGGCAACCGTACGGTTCAAAAGCCCATCCAAGCCCTGTGACCTTCGGGCATAAATATACTCAAGACCTCTTGACCTCATTGGGATGCACATCGCTCGGGTCTTTCACGTCTCATTTCTCCTCTGCACGCATTTTTTTTTCTCCTTCGTACACTGTCGTGACGAAAAAGGACCATTTTTACTACAACCGGGACGAAATGGTAACGGTGGTTTTTTTTTTTCTCGTTGAGGAAGCTTTTTTTTATTGAAATTTTAATGGAAATTTTAATGGAAATTTAAATGGAAATTTTAATGGGAATTTAAATAGAAATTTTAATGGAACTTTAAAGGGTAATTTAAATGGAAATTTAAATGGAAATTTAAAGGGAAATTTAAATAGAAATTTGAAAGGAAATTTAATTGGAAATTTAAATGGAAATTTTATTGAAAATTTAAATGGAAATTTCAAAGGAAATTTTATTGGAAATTTTAATGGAAATTTTAATAGAAATTAAAATGGTAATTGAAATGGAAATTTAAATGGAAATTTAAATGGAAATTTTATTGGAAATTTAAATGGAAATTTTATTGAAAATTTAAATAGAAATTTCAAATGAAATTTTATTGGAAATTTAAATGGAAATTTTTATGGAAATTTTATTGAAAATTTCAAAGGAAATTTTATTGGAAATTTAAATGGAATTTTTAATGGAAATTTTAATGGAAATTTTATTGGAAATTTTAATAGAAATTTAAATGGAAATTTAAATGGAAATTTAAATAGAAATTTGAAAGGAAATTTAATTGGAAATTTTATTGAAAATTTAAATGGAAATTTAAAGAGAAATTTAAATAGAAATTTGAAAGGAAATTTAATTGGAAATTAAAATGGAAATTTTATTGAAAATTTAAATGGAAATTTCAAAGGAAATTTTATTGGAAATTTTAATGGAAATTTTAATAGAAATTAAAATGGTAATTTAAATGGAAATTTAAATGGAAATTTAAATGGAAATTTTATTGAAAATTTAAATAGAAATTTCAAAGGAAATTTTATTGGAAATTTAAATCGAAATTTCAAAGGAAATTTTATTGGAAATTTAAATGGAAATTTTTATGGAAATTTAATTGGAAATTTAAATGGAATTTTTTATGGAAATTTTAATGGAAATTTTAATGGAAATTCTAATAGAAATTAAAATGGTAATTTAAATGTAAATTTAAATTACCGTTTAAATGGAAATTTAAATTACCATTTAAATAGAAATTTAAATTACCATTTAAATAGAAATTTAAATTACCATTTAAATGGAAATTTTTATGAAAATTTTAATGATTTTCATAAAATGGATTTTCGTTAGGATTTATTTATCAAAGGAAACATTTCTACAATTTGAGGAATTTTTATGTTCTTTGTTTGGGTCTGTTTGGGTTTATTTGAAATTTTTGGAAATTTAAATGGAAATTTTTATGTGAAATTTTTTACAAAATAAGATTTGCATTACGTAAAATTGAACAATTGAATAAACTCTCCAAGAAAATTGTTCACTGTCGTCGCTTTAGTGACGAAAAAAAAAAAAAAAAATGAGTAATTCCATCAACAAAAAGAAAATAGAATTTATCGCTCATCGTCGTTTCGAGGCAAAATGAATTTGCGTTTTGTGCTTTTTTTTTTCTTTTTTTTTCTAAGGAAAAAAACAAACTGATCGAATGCAAACCAATTTGTTTTATATTACCGTGAGCTTGATGGTCGTATATAATTTGTCCATTTCTTTACTCCAACGTCACAGCAATAGTGAAAAAAAAAGGCTGGCTAGTGTAATGAATAATTTCTCGTGCTGTCAGCGACGACGACGCAACTGAACAGTCGAGTGGGGTGGTCGTTTTGCATTAGCAGATATGCACATTCATCGATTTTTCTGGACGCAAGTGCATCGTACATTTTTTATAAGTTCCTCGCGAGATACCTCGAAAAACTTTCCAACGAATTGCACTGCGAAATATTGAGGTCCCCTTTCAAACTATTTCCAAAATATATTTATTTATTTTCAATATATTTAATATATATATTTTTTTAGTATGAAAAAAACATTCAATTGTATGAAAGATATTGAGCAAAAACGATTTTAATTTTTTTTATTTATTTTAATTAAATATTAACTTTTATAAAAAAAATACATTATGATATTAGGACGAAAAAAGTGTTTTTTTCGTCCTAGTATCATAATGAACTTTTTCACTGTCCAACGAACTGCACTGCGAAATATTGAGGTCCCCTTTCAAACTATTTCCAAAATATATTTATTTATTTTCAATATATTTGATATATATTTTTTTTAGTATGAAAAAAACATTCAATTGTCTCAAAGATGTTGAGGAAAACGATTTTAAATTTAAAAAAAATTATTTTAATTAAATATTAACTTTTATAAAAAAGTACATTATGGTACTAGGACGAAAAAAATCCTTTTTTCCACGAGTGTGAATTTGCAGCACGAGCCGAAGAGCGTTGCAATAGCACGAGGTTAGAAAAAGCGTTTTTTTTTTTTCGTCGAGTATTATACGAAATTTTATTGTACGCGGTGTGAAAATGGGAGTTTTACGTACTGCGAAGCGTCGTAAAAAGGTTCATTATCGTACCGAGTGGAATAAATTATTTTTTATTCAAATAATTCATTTAAATTATTCAATACATGAAAAAAAAATTAATCATTTATTGAAACTATTCAGTACATTAAAATATTCAATTGTTATGTTGAGAAAAATTATTATAAATTACAAAAAAAATCCGCCATAATTTAAATTTTCATTCAAATACAAAACGGATGTCGCGTTAATTTTTTTTTCATTAATTTTAAAAACTCAAAATATGGGTAAAAATCAGAGTTTTTTCTTCAAGCAGCTGTCATTAAAAAAAAAAAATTCTAAATTTTTTCCCTGTGCTACACTTCAGCTGCGTTTTTCTACAGGAAAGTTTTTTTTTTTTTTTTCATTTTTTGGACGATGTCTGACAGAGAAAACAAAATTCCACCGTCGGCAAGGATTTTCCAAAGAGCGCCCAAGCAGACGACTTTCGGCAATTTTTAAATTTTTCTTATTTTTTTTTTTTCGTAAAACTATAATGTATTAGCGAAAAATAAAAATTATATATTTAATATTCCCGTCAAAATAATTACAAAAAAAAATCATACCTATTTTTCTGACTGCCAAAATGTAACGCCTTATGCCGAAAGATTTTTTTGCAAATACAAAAAATCAAATTCTCCCCGATTTTCACTCAAATTTCCTGCAATCCTGCAAAACTCTAAGCTAAAAACATAATGGGATATTTTTAAGCGTGATTATAAAATTATTTATAAAAAAAACACTTTTTCAAAATTATTCAATAATAAATCAAATATAATTAAATAATTTTGAAAAAGTTTTTTTTATATCGATATATTTATCTCTCTCCCTCCCTCCCTCCCTCTCTCTCTCTCTCTCTCTCTCTCTCTCTCTCCCCTCCCCCCCCCGACCCATATTCATATATATACATCAAACTAGCAGACTTCCTCTTCACCCTTTTCGCTTTTAATTGATACAACCTGTACACCAGTTCCAGCCGAGCGCTATTTCCGGTCGACTGGTCAAGGACAATTATATACTCTATAACAATATCCCCGCAAAACTTTTGCCATACACGAACTCGCTGAACTGTGGGATTACGTCGGTAGGACATTCGCATATATGTTGGATAGCCTGGTACTGTATTTTTACGGAGTTATGTCAAAGTGCTCGAGAACACGATAATTTTCGCAGCTGAGAAACTTCAGACGATCGATTGATCGTTTTTCACCATCGGTCGGTAAAACAGGGACACGGTCTTTCATAATAAAAGAGAACAAGCTAGAAAGTTGAAAACGCTCGAGCCGATAGGTTAAAAAGCATTGACTCGAGAGGTTGGCCATTTTTACCATCGGTCGGTAAAACAGAGCCGGTAAAACATGTTTGCGTTACGAACGGAAGCAAGCTCAAAGCTTGAATTCACTCGAGCCGTTAGGTTAAGAGGATCTTACCATTTTTACCATCGGTCGGTAAAATAGGTTATCGATCAATTGCTGCCGATCAACGAGAAGCATCGCATCGAAATTGTAATTGTTACTTTTTATTAAAATTAAAATTGTCACTTTTTATCGAGTTCAAATTGTGACCAAGTGACAATTGTCACTTAATTGTCATTTTACGTGACAATAGTCACTTAAGTGTCACTTTAAGTGACAATATAGTCACTTTAAGTGAAATTTGTCACTTAATTGCCACTTATGAAACAATTGTTGTCAACCTGTCACTTAAATGACAATTGTCAACTTGTCACTTAAGTGAAATTTAATTAAATAATAAAATTGTCATTTAAGTGAAATTTAATTAAATAATAAAATTGTTACTTAAGTGAAATTTAATTAAATAATTAAATTGTCACTTAAGTGACAATTTAATTAAGTGACAGTTCAATTTAATTTTAAATTGTCACTTTTTTATCGAATTTATTAAAATTGTCACTTTTTAACGAAAGCCAAGCTCATTCTCTTTCGTCTATGATCCGAGAAGCTTCGATTCGATAATGTGTATGTTACCTTCAGTCGGTAAAACAGATCATCGATCAGTTGCTGCAGCTCAACGAGATGCATCGCATCGAAATTGTAATTTTTACTTTTCATTAAAAGTAAAATTGCGACTTTTTATCGAAATTAAATTGTCACTTTAACTGCCAATTAAATTGTCACTTAATCGTCACTTAAGTGACAATTAGTTGACAATTGTTGTCAACTTGACACTCAATTATTGTCAGTTGTCACTTAATTCTATTTAGTTGTCACTTAATTGTCACTTAAGTCACAATTAAATTGTCTTTTGAGCGAAATTCAATTAAATAATTAAATTGTCACTCAAGTGACAATTAAATTAAAGATTAAATTAAAAATTAAATTAATTAAAATAAAATCCCAAATTTTCTTTCGTCTATGATCCGAGAAGCTTCGATTCGACAATGAGCGCGTTACCATCAGTCGGTAAAACAGTTTATCGATCTTTCAGCGCTGTTGAAATACAAGCTGCAGCGTGAGTCAATCCACGAGTAGGAAGTTCGTTTGGGTTTGCGAGTAACGAGACGAGGCAGTTAAAAACTGGCTGACCGCCTGACCTACCTCACTGCCTACCGGATTCTCGCAACCGGGACCACTTCACCTCTCCGCGCCGCTGCCAACCGGCGCGCAAAGTATCCAATTAACGTATAACCGGACTACGGACAATAACTCGTCTGTTCGACAGTGGGGGAGGTCTCCTCTCTAACTCTTCAGTCAATAAAAACTTTGCCAAGTTCCTGGTACAACGGACAACATTGTTTTCCTGATTGCTTTGTTCAACTCGTTTTCCCAAGCATGGACTAGGCATCCCCCTTCCTTCATTGCCAATTACCGACTGTTGGTAATCAAGCTTCAATTGCCGGCAATGACAGCTTGGACGTGTCCAATGTCAGCGCATTTCGTAACCGATGATTTGCTGACGAAAAACCAAAAACTAGACCCAATATTAGGGTTTGGGTTGGTTTATTGGGCTTTAGAGAAAGGCCAGTTCGTGGGATATGAAAGAAGAGCTACACGTCAGCTGATGCATGTAAATGGGAGTATTCTGTGGACACTGACAGGCGACGGTCTTTTTTTTAACCTTATTATTATGAATTGTTATCATTTTTTGCAGCTTTCAAAGCAAACTCTTCTGCTCTTACCAATGACGGATTCCCTGGTGCGTGCTGCGCCTTCCGTTAAAGCGTTGTCTGACGCCCACATTTGCCGCTTAAACTGCACGAGAGAGTAAGAGATAGGAGAGAGAGAGAGAGAGAGAGAGAGAGAGAGAGAGAGAGAGAAATGGACAACAAGACAGAAAAGAACTGAGAGTATCGATGTCTCCGCGCATTGACTGAACGATTCTCCGTCAGTGAAAGCCAGCGTGGCACGACGACTAGTTACGTAACGATATGAGCATCCATACGTACACAGTACATTCAATCCTAGAGGGAACGGAAGCCCACATACGGAATACGTAACTAACAGCGCGAAGCTTTGAACTGGCTGCGTTGAGCTGCATGAAGAACTAGCGAAATGTGTGATATGGAATTGAAGAGCCCCAAAGGACTTGACGTAACAAGAATTGGCCAATTCATCTAGGTAATCCATAGACAAATTTAACTGGGTTGGAGCCATTGGAATTCTGGATCATGAACTTATTGTTTGGAGTCGTTTTGGACAAGTGAATAACATCTCAGAAGGTTCCGACAACCCTAGAGCTACTGTTGCAGTTGGTGTTCAAGTGGGAACGAACTGGAAGACCTGGATCAACCTATCATTGGTTGGTTAGTCCAGGAATTTTAACCGTAACTGGTTTCAAGCTATTGGAAGTCTGGACCATGAACACGGTCTTTGCAGTGGCTTTAGACAATAGAACATTTCCGGAGGTTTGAAACCAGCCTAGGGCTACTATTGCAGTTGGTGTTCAAATGGAAATGACGTAGTAGCCTTGGATCATCCTATCATTGGATGCTTGGTCCAGGAATTTTGTCCCAGCTTTAGTGGTTTCAAGCTATTGGAAGTCTAGACCATGGTCTTTGCAGTGGCTTTAGACAATAGAACATCTCCGGAGGTTTGAAACCAGCCTCGGGCTACTATTGCAGTTGGTGTTCAAATGGGAATGAACTGGTAGCCTTGGATCATCCTATCATTGGATGCTTGGTCCAGGAATCTTGTCCCAGCTTTACTGGTTTCAAGCTATTGAAAGTCTAGACCATGGTCTTTGCAGTGGCTTTAGACAATAGAACATCTCCGGAGGTTTGAAACCAGCCTAGGGCTACTATTGCAGTTGGTGTTCACATGGACATGACCTAGTAGCCTTGGATCATCCTATCATTGGATGCTTGGTGCAGGAATTTTGTCCCAGCTTTACTGGTTTCAAGCTATTGGAAGTCTAGACCATGGTCTTTGCAGTGGCTTTAGACAATAGAACATCTCCGGAGGTTTAAACCAGCCTAGGGCTACTATTGCAGTTGGTTTTCAAATGGGAATGAACTGGTGGCTTGGATCAACCTATCATTGGTTGGTTAGCCCAGGAATCTTGTCCTAGCTTAATTGGTTTCAAGCTATTGGAAGTCTCGATCATAAAAATTGGACACTTCGGAAAAACAAATTGCAACAGTACACCACATTTTCGTTCTTTTTTGCAATAAATAAGTACCATTCATAAAGTGGTTTTCATAAACAGGTGATGGTCTTTGCAGTCCATTTGGACAATAGAACATTTCCAGAGGTTTAAACCAGCCTAGGGCTACTATTGCAGTTGGTGTTCAAATGGAAATGACCTAGTAGCCTTGGATCATCCTATCATTGGATGCTTGGTCCAGGAATCTTGTCCCAGCTTTACTGGTTTCAAGCTATTGGAAGTCTAGACCATGGTCTTTGCAGTGACTTCAGACAATAGAACATCTCCGGAGGTTTGAACCAGCCTAGGCCTAATATTGCAGTTGGTCTGGGCCAACCTATCATTGATTGGTGCAATCCTGTACTTATCCGAGAATTTCAATCAAGTTTGAATTGGTCTGAGCCCAAGTCCAAGTGCAAATTCCGAATAAGTAACAAAGTTCTATCTCAAATGGAAACCCAAGCAAAAGCTCGGTCACGCACCTATGACGCGCTCCTTTGTCATTGCCGGCCTTTTCACAATTCTGCACAATTTTCTCAAAGGGTCAATGACCACCAATTGACATTTTTTCCGGCTCGTTGATGACTAGGGTGTCACGAGAGGCTTTGGGTAATGATCCGACACCGCTATTACCGCAAATTAGCCGAATCAACTTGACTTCGCGAAATTACGAGCGTGTCTATGTCTCAGTCATTGATGACGGCAATTATACGGGATAAGAAGTATCTAGGGAATTAATCGACAACGATGTAATTCAGGAAACTTGATTCTCTACGCCAGGACGATAACACCGAATAGTCCAACCTACAAATTGACGATTGTCCTTAACATTCTGGTCCTGGCTTGCGATCCATACGTCACATATCCTGATGGGCGGTATTGGGCAAAATTTAATTTCTGGGGTAACTAAAGATTAACAATTTAAAAAAAAAGGGAAATTTTTGGGAAATATTTGGAAAAAATGGAAAGTTTTGGGAAATTTTTGGGAAAAAATTGAAATGTTTGGGAAAGTTTTGGAAAAAAATGGAAATGTTTGGGAAATTTTTGGAAAAAAATGGGAATTTTTGGGAGAAAATGGAAATTTTTGGCAAATTTTTGGAAAAAAATGGAAATTTTTGGGAAATATTTGGAAAAAAATGGAAAGTTTTGGGAAATTTTGGAAAAAAATGGAAATTTTTGGAAAAAAATTGAAATGTTTGGGAAATTTTTGGAAAAAAATGGAAATTTTTGGGGAAAAAATGGGAATTTTTGGGAAAAAATGGAAATTTTTGGGAAAAAATGAAAAATTTTGGGAAAAAATGGAAATTTTTGGAAAAAATGGAAATTTTTGGGAAAAAATGGAAATTTTGGGAAAAAATGGAAACTTTTGGAAAAAAATGAAAATGTTTGGAAATTTTTTGGAAAAAAATGGAAGTTTTTGGAAAAAAATGGAAAGAAAAAAATGAAAGTGTTCCATTTTTTTTTATTTTCAACTTTTAAAATATTTCTTAGGTACAAGTTCAAAATTTGGATGTTAAAATCCTAATTCTTAGTTTATATTTTTCAGATCAATCTTGAAGTCGTTGGATTTCCCTTCGTGGATCAACCACGCCACAACGTCGCCATTTTGCAATATTTTTTAATGAAAAAATTTATTCAGACCGTTTAATTATGGAATAATTTGTTGCTAAAGTTTCATAAATATAAAACGTTTTGTTCCTTTCCAAAAAAAATCATCAAAATTGCCTATTTTTTTTGTCCCCTACAACGATTTTTTCCAAATTTTTTTCAACGTAACGCCATTTAGATCGTGCACCATTCCGATCTATTGAGACACCCTGTATATGATGCGCACATGCCTATAGTAGCGTCAATACATTTATTTGACCGAATCAAAGACGAGGGACTGTTTACAGCCAATTAATTCTTTAAAACATCACTTGAAGCCACTTGTACCAATAATGTGGGTTACGAGCTGCAGCTAGTATTTGTTTTTATCCTTGCCATGCCTACGTAATTATCAGGTGAAGCTGAGTGATTTTTTTTTTCCTCGCTAAGATGGTCGTCTGCTTTTTGCAAAAATTCGGCATAAGAGAAGAAAAAAAACGATCGAAAACCAAAATGGGAGAAGGGGAAGAATTGCCACATTTTTTTATTCCGCATTCAGACCGAATAAACCAATTTTTTTTCGACTAGGAGCGAAAAACGATTTTTACGTACTGCTGAGAAGTAGTTTTTGTAAAATAATGCTTTTCGTTCCAATAATTTTTTTTTAAATATTATTATTATTTTATCAATATTATTTCTTAGTTTATACAATTTATTAATTTATTCATCATTTATTTACGTTCAAGGGAAAACGTTTTTTTTTTCCTTTTAGAAATTGATTGGGTTTCGTAAGAAAAATGTTTTTTTCGAAATTTCCAATTGTTTCCGACAATTCTAGGTTGAGTTTTTTCTAGTAATGAATTTTTTTTTTTAATACTAAAAAACGAATAAACTCATTCAATTTTTTTTCTATTGATAAAAAACGAATAAAATCATTCAATTTTTTTTTCTATTAATAAAAAAAAACGACTAAACTCATTCCATTTTTTTCTAGAAATAAAAATTTCAGATTGATTTTTTTCATTAATTATAATTTCTTGATAAAAAAAAACCTCTCGCATTTTCATCGTCTTCGTGACGAAAAAATTTAATTGTTTTTATTTTTTCGCACAAAAAATGTTTTTCGAACGTTCCAATAAACTTTTATAATATTATTATTATTTTATGAATATAATTTCACAATAAATACATTTTTTTATTTATTAAGTAATTTTATATATTATTTTATTTATTTAATATAGTTTATTAATATAATTAATATAATAATTATTATTTTATTAATATAATTGTTTGATATTTTCAAAAAAGTTTCTCGCCGTATCCTCGCAATCGAATAACAAATATTCTCGAAAAATTTATCACCTCAAAAGTTTATTTATTGACGCACGGAATTTATATATTTTCTCACTAAATAAAAATGTTCTCGACGGGAGAAGTTTTTTTTTTCCACCCAGGACTGTTTCGGCTATTTACGTAATAATTTAACACCATCATTAGGAGAGTACGAAGAGTCTGTGAAAAATTTCCTAGCACCTCAAGAAACTGAAATAACCGAGGAAAAAAAAAAAAAAAAAAAATAGATCACCGCAGCATGGTTTCGTTTCGCATAAAGGCGAAAAAAATAAAAATAAAAATTCTCGCCCAAACGTCCAAAATTCCTTTTTCCTCAGGCAATAATTTTAGGTACGATTAAAATTCCTCAAAATCGCAATTTTTTGTTTTTTTTAAATTTCAACTTCAAAAAATGATCACGAACTGTTTGAGGAGCGATAAAAAAAAAAAAAAAAAAATTAAAGAATAAAAAGTGAATAAAAAAAATATTAAAAGAATAAAAAGTAAATAAAAAATATTAAAAAACAATAAGTAAATTTAAAAAAAATAAAAAAATAAAAAGTAAATTAAAAAAAAATATTAAAAAATAAAAAGTAAATTAAAAAATATTAACAAATCAAAAGTAAACAAAAAAAAATATTTAAAAATCCAAAATAAATTTTGAAAAATTAAAAAAATAATGAAAAAAAAAGCAAAAAAACATCTCACAATAGCCCGGTTGAAAAAAATATATGTAATAATAAATTTTCTAAAATTATTTAAAAAAAATATATTTTCGATATCAGCGAAAGTGACCCCCCCCCCCCGCCCCTCCCTCCTCCACCCTTAAAAGGCGAAACCACGTAAGTTCGAGTTCCCGCCGAAGCACATTTCCCTCCATTACTGTATCACGAGTGTATAAGATAAACAAGAAAAAAAAAAACGATAAAAAAAAAGCTGCCAAGATAACAAAGATATCCCCTGGCGGATAAAAACGTCAGCGACATATGACGAATTTTTTATCGACGGAATTAACACGTGTTTGTTTTCCGATAAGGTGACACACAATGCACAATCTCGCACTCTCGTTCTCGAAAGTTCAAAAAAAAATTTTAGCCAAATGTTTAAATAATTTTTTTCAACACTCATCGACACACCAGCACTCTATAATAATAATAATAATAATAATAATAATTCAAATTTTAAACTTCGCGAATTATCTTATGTCCCAATATAGCACGAAAATAAAAAAATAAAAATAAAAATTCTCGTATTGAAAACAAATTTATTTTTAATAATAATAAAACCAAAAAGTTTTGAATAAATTGCATTTTTATGATTTTTTTTTTCACATTGCGGCATACTTTTTAATTGATTAGACTCATTCAATTTTTTTTTTCTAATAATAAAAAACGAATAAACTCATTTATTTGTTTTTAATAAAAAAAAAAAAAACAAACAAACTTATGTAATTTTTTTTCTAATAATAAGAAATTAACAGAGTCGTTCAATTTTTTTTTTCCATTAATAAAAAACGACTAAACTTATGCAATTTTTTTCTAGGAATAAAAAAAAAACCAAATCAAGTCATTTAATTTTTTTCTAATAATAAAAAAAAAGCAAACTCATCTAATTTTTTTTTCTAATAATAAAAAAAAACAAATAAACTCATTTCATGTTTTTTTTCTATTATTGAAAAACCACTGAAGAAATTCAATTTTTTTCTAGGAATAAAAAAAACGACTAATCTCGTTGAATTTCTTTTCTTCTAGGAGTAAAAAAAAACTCACTCAATTAATTTTTTTTCTTTCTAGGAACAAAAAATAATAACAAAAAAAATTTTTAAAATTAATTCAACATTTCAACCGGAATTTAATTTTTTTTTTTTTTTGCAACTGTCATCAACGCGGTCTTGGCGCGAATTAAATAGTCAATGGGTCAATATCGTTAATGGAGTTTGACGAGTGAAGTTGGTCGTGCGTCTAAGTCGCGTGTGTCACAACCTTAACCTCATTATTGACACGATGCCAGCCCCGAATGATCGTGAACGAATCGAACTGGTAAAACCGCCGAGAAAAAAAAAGAGCCTTAAGGTGCGAAGCGCAGCAATGATCGAAAATTATCGTGTCGCACGTAACGAGCGAAGAAAAAAAAAATTAAAAAAAAAACAAAAAAAAAATACCAGTCTCGTTGAGTTCTTCACTGAAGCTTCGTTGTGTTGGAAAAATTAGCGCAAACACGCTAAAAGAACCGCTTTCGATTGCAAAATCGACACTGGCTCTTTGAAAGTCTTCGAAGTCGTCCCGATACGCCTGGGTATCGACACGAACGAATTTTATTATTTTTTTTATTTTTTTGATTTCATTGAAAACATTGTTTTTTTTTTCATTTTTTAAAATAAATTTTACGAATTTTACAGTTTAAAATTTTTTTTTCAATTTAATTTTTTGAATTTTACAATTAAAAAAAAAAAATTTAATTCATTTTTTTGCATTTTGCAATTGTTTTTTTTATTTTTTGAATTTAACTTTTTCAATTTTTCAATTTTTTATATAGTTTTCATTTAATTTTTCTGAATTTTACAATTTCTTTTATTATTCTTTATTTTACAATTAGAAAAAAAAATTTAATTAATTATTTTAATTTTACAATTTTTTTTTAAATTTGTTAATTTTTTTTTGTTTTACAATTTCTTTTAATTTGTTGAATTTTAGAATTTTTTTGAATTTTTTAAATTTGATTGTTTAAATTTGACCATTAAAAAGAAATTTAATTTAATTTTTGGAATTCTACAATTTTTTTTAATTGTATCATTTTAATTTTTACAAAATCGAAAATTTATTGACCCCTCTTGCAATAATTTTTCACCATACTCGACAAGCTTTACTTGCCATAAACTATTTTTTTTTAATTGCTTTTTGCCACGAACGAATTTTATTATTTTTTAATTTTTTTATTTAATTGAAAAAATTTTTTTTTTCATTTTTTTGAATAAATTTTTCGAATTTTACAAGTTAAGAAATGTTGTTTGAATTTAATTTCTTGAATTTTACAATTTCTTTTAATTTTTTTAATTTAATTTTTTTTTTATTTTACAATCATAGAACAATACAATAATTATAATGGCCTTTCCTCAATATTGTTCATAAATAATCTCGTTAAATGAACAAAAATTTAAAAAAAAATGTTTAAATAGATATAAAAATTTAAAAAAAAATCATATAAATTAAAAATAAATCAAAAAGAAAATGAAAAACTTTGTATAAATTTAAATTCAAATAAATTTAAAATAAATTTAAATTGAGATAAATAAAAATTAAAAAATCTATTGTTCGTAAATATACATTTTCAATGAAAAAAAAAAATAAAATTATCTTAATATTGTTGATTTATTACAGGTCCACGTGTATTTTTTTTTTTTTTTTGCAAAAGAACTATACACATTTTACAATCGCACTGACGTTTACATTCATTGAAACCGTCACACACACACACACACACACGCATTATGTAATAAATAACCAACGCCGGATAAATCATTTCTCCTGTCTCGCTCAATGTCATCCACCTGCCATATTAAAAAAAAAATATATAATAATTACACACATTTTTCGCGTCTGCAAAAAAAAAAAAACAAAAAAAATATTGTAAAAACGGCGGAAAAATATTGCTAAAATCGAGAAGGTAGAGGTAACAAAAAAATTCTGGAAGTATGAAGAAGAGAGAAAAAAAAAAAAAGCAGAATTTTCCTCTCAAGTGTCAGAGGCCTGAGCAAGAGAGCCAGAGTAGAAGAGAGGGCACTCGGGTTCGAAGAGTTTACTCCTAAAAAGTATTTTTGCACAGGCAAAGTTTGCACGTTGTATGTATATATTTTCGTCTATTTTTGTAAACCGATGATAATGTTTCTCGCAGACAAGAGAGCACGACACTGAAAATGCCAAACCAATGCCCTATCCTTCACTTGTCATTATGTACATGTGTGGGTAAAAAAACATTATTTGTACACCGCGAAAAAGAAAAAGAAAAAAATAATACTTAAGCATTTTTTTTTTCGAAGAAAAATGAAACGTTTGACCAAAAAATTGACAATTTGAAAAACACGCGGTGTAGAAATAGTTTTTTTTTTTTTTATATACAGTACCGGACAAAAAAAAAGTACGCAATAGTCGAAATTTCTTACCGCAGTAAAATTGAAAAGCTAAGGACACATTGGTTTTTTTTTTTTGGTAATAAATATACCGGAGTGTAATAGTACATTATGAGACGAGGACGAAAAAAAACGTTTTTTCGTCCTCGTCTCGTAATGTATTATTACACGAGGACGAAAAAACGTTTTTTTTCGTCCTCGTGTCATAAAAAAGTTTTTATGATACGAGGACGAAAAAAAAACGTTTTTTCGTCCTCGTTTCATAATGTACTATTACACGAGGACGAAAAAATGTTTTTTTTTCGTCCTCGTGTCATAAAAAAGCTTTTATGATACGAGGACGAAAAAAAAACGTTTTTTTTTTTCGTCGAGTATTATATGAAATTTTATTGTGCGCGGTGTGAAAATGAGGGTTTTACGCACGCGAAGCGTATGTAAAACGTCCTTTATATCGTAGCAAAATAGGTGACAAATAAATGTGAAAAAAAACGAGAATTTAGTAAAATAAAATCGGAATTTTGTGATTTGAATCGGTGATTTTATCGTCTATTTTTGTAAACCGATTCAAATTTTGTGATTTTATAATCACGAGAGTAAACTCATTGATAAATTTCAAGAAAATTTTTCAATTAATAAAACTCTTACTAAAATTGCCTACAGTCTCAAAAATTACTAGAAAAACGTTTTACTATTTTCTAGTGATTACTATTCTAGAAATTCTAGTAATCACTATTCTAGTAATTCTAGTAATTACTAGAATAGTACTTACTATTGACTAGTAATTATTATTCTAGTAATTCTAGAAATTACTAGAATACTAATTACTATTTACTAGTAATTCTAGTAATTATTATTCTAGCAATTCTAGTAATTACTAGAATAGTAATTACTTTTCTAGTAATTCTAGTAATTACTATTCTAGTAATTCTAGTAATTACTATTCTAGTAATTCTAGTAATTACTATTCTAGTAATTCTAGTAATTACTATTCTAGTAATTACTATTTTCTAGTAATTCTAGTAATTACTATTTTTTAGTAATTCTAGTAATGACTAGAATATTAATTACTATTTTCTAGTATTTTTTTCTTCAAATTTCATTCCCGCGTAAAAATTATAGAAATTCCACTAAAAAAAAATATCCTACTTTTTTTTCAACCTCCATTGCTGAGCAATGATTAAAAAAATTTGTAAAAAAAATGAATAAATAAAAAGCAAGATGACTCGTGTATTCCTAATGCGTGAATATTGAAAATTTTATTGAAATTTATTTATTGATAAATTTCAATAAAAAATTTCAATCAATAAAACTCTTAATAAAATTGAATACAGTCTCAAAAATGTTCCCAAAAATTACTAAAAAAAATTTTTTTACTTTTTTCTAGTAATTTCTTGAAATAAAAAAAGGCTTTACTATTTTCTTTTTTTTCTCAAATTTCATTCCCGACCCAAAATTATAGAAATTCCATTAAAAAAAAATATCCTACTTTTTTACAAATTCCATCGCTGAGTAAAGATTACAAAATTTTGTAAACAAATAAATAAATAAATAAATAAAAAGCACGATAAACTCACGTATGATTGACAGGAGCGCAACGATCTTGAGGATCGAGTAAGGGAGCATGATTTCAGCTCGTTCTTTCTTTTTCGCTTTTCTTCGAGGGCAGTTTTTCACTTCAACACCGAGGGCGCGGAGGCTCACGCGAGAGAACACCCGCTCAGCTCGACAGTCGCGAAACGACTGGCCGGCCGCCCCGTCTACGCGATTCGAACGGTCGACGAAAAGAAAGAAAGAAAGAAAAAAAAAAGCCGGCAGAAGGGAAAAAAAAGGACGGATACTCGTCATTGCTTACCTGCGCGGTGAATTAGAGCTCCGTGACAAGATTTTCCCAGACCTTCGTAGAATTCCCAATGTGCCCTTTGTAAGGTTAGCCCGGACACCCGGGGAATCCCCCGGAAGAGTCCTCGAACAAGCGGCCGAGCATTTTTTTTATGATCTGCCCCAACTTTCCATTTTCGTAAGGCTGAAGGGAGGCTTTTTGTAAATCATGTACGTCCGGATTATGATCGTCGGGGAATTGCAAAATTGCAAAGTTAAGAACTTATTTTTAACGGTCCAACAAAATTGTCCGCTTTCGAGGTTAAGTTGTCAAAAAGCAACATCGAGCCGTCAATAGGGAATGTCGAAGATAACAAAATTGGCAGTATAACCGTACACAAAAAATAACTATATTGACGGTATTTACGTCAAAACTGATCAAATTAATAGTAACATGGTAAAAACTAACAAAGTTGACAGAATCGAGGTCGATAGTATGAATATTGGCAATATCCGGGCCCGATATAAGAAAATTGACAGCGTTGTTGTCAAGAAGAAAATTGACACTATCCAGATCTTGGTAAATTCAATTGACAGGTAATTGAATTGACAGGTAATTCAACCGTCAGGTTATTAAGTTGACAGCTCATTCATTTGACAGACCGTGCAAATGATATTTAATTTAATTGACACGTCATTCAATTGACAGATAATCCAATTGACAGGTCATTCAATTGACACTTCATTTAATTAAGAATTCATTTAATTGACTATTCATTTAATTGACAGTTCATTCAATTTTCAGTTCATTAAATTGTCAGGTCATTTAATTGACAGTTCATTTAATTGTCAGTCCATTTGATTGTCAGGTCATTTAATTATCAGTTCATTTGATTGTCAGGTCATTTAATTGACAGTTCATTCAATTGCCAGTTCATTTTTTGTCAGTTCATTTAATTGACAGGTCATTTAATTGACGGGTCATTCAATTGATAAAACGTTCGATTAACAGGTCATTCAATTGACAGGACATTTGAATGACAGGTCCTTTAATTGACAGACCACTTAATTGGTAGATCAATGCATTAATTAACAGGTACTTTAATGGACAGGTAATTTAATTGGAAGATAATTTTTATTGGCAGGTAATTCAATTGACAGGTAATTCAATTGACAGGTAATTAAATTCAAAGGTATTTAAATTGACAGGTAATTTAATTGACAGGTATTTTAATTGACAGGCAATTTAATTGACAGGTAATTTAATTGACAGGCAATTTAATTGACAGACAATTTAATTGACAGACAATTTAATTGACAGACAATTTAATTGACAGGCAATTTAATTGACAGGCAATTTAATTGACAGGCAATTTAATTGACAGGCAATTTAATTGACAGGCAATTTAATTGACAGGCAATTTAATTGACAGGCAATTTAATTGACAGGCAATTGAATTGACAGGCAATTGAATTGACAGGCAATTTAATTGACAGGCAATTTAATTGACAGGCAATTTAATTGACAGGCAATTTAATTGACAGGCAATTTAATTGACAGGCAATTTAATTGACAGGTAATTTAATTGACAGGCAATTTAATTGACAGGCAATTTAATTGACAGGCCATTTAATTGACAGGCAATTTAATTGACAGGCAATTTAATTGACAGGCAATTTAATTGACAGGAAATTTAATTGACAGGAAATTTAATTGACAGGCAATTTAATTGACAGGTAATTTAATTGAAAGGTAATTGAATTGACAGTTTATTTTATTGACAGGCACTTAAATTGGGAGATATTTTAATTGGCAGATCGTTCAATTAGCGGAGAAACCGCTCATTGATAAACGAAACTCCAAATGACACAATCACAACTACGAATTGTCAATTAATGAAGAAAAATTCAAATTTTGATAATTCGGCACTCGCCGAACGTCAACGAGCTTCCACATTAAATGGCATTGTCAACGTATCACGTATCTCACAGCGTATCGGTACGTTCAATGTGGAATTTTGCGAACGATAAGTTTTGTATATATCGCGAGAGCGAAGCATATGTGCGGTGGCCAACGCACACATTCTTCGATGCCCGTGAACCGTTTCCGGCTCAAGCTCACGGTCGAACCACCAACGTTCCAACGTTCTTCAAGGGAGAACACACACATATATATATATACGTTTCATACATTGGGCAAAACGTTTAGCCGTACACACGCTTGTTGTAAAAGGCTAACTACAAAATCGTACACAAGTCATCGGGTAATCAATTCGCGTCGACGACTCATCGCTTTCGCTACCAACGTGTGACCGTGAAAACGGATGTCATGACTCTGCCTCGACACACAATATTTTTATCGCTCTCGCTCTTTCTTTTTCTCGCACACTCGTTCTGTCTCTCTCCCTCCTACTCTCCCACTCTGTCACCCCCACCCCCTCCTGCTCCCCTCCTACTCCCCTTAGCGGGCTCGCTTTCATCCCCCCCCCCAACCCCTCTTGCGCAGGCACTTTCCGTACCTCGTCCGTCACGTACATATCATTCGGCAACCGTGAATTTCACTCAACCAATTTGTACGTTGCTCCCATACATTTTTAATTTGCAATTCGACGTTAAAGTGACAACAACATTGACTATCGTTCCGTGAGAATGAAGGAAACAAAAAAAAAACTGCTTCCCACAGCTCGTCTTATTTGCTGAAATTAAATGTATCGCTCGTTTGTTATTGAATACGCTAACGAATTTGGAAATTGTCAAAAGTAAAAAGTTGACAGTTCCATGGTTAAATATAACCATATAATTGACAGTATCGAGCTTCGATGTAACGATATTGACAGTATGGAGATTGAATATCGAGAAGTTGACACTAATGATGTCAAATATATGAATTGACAGTTACGTTGCCAATAGTAACGAAGTTGACGGTGTCGAGGTGAGAACTAACGAAGTTGACAGTATCTGCCATTGTATGAAATAACTGTTCACAGCATCGTTGAATAGACATATTGACAGTTGTCAGAAGGTAAAAAGGATAACTGAAATTCTAAGCTTTCAGAAAAGGTTTTTTTTTCCCCGCAATCAATTGATGCGAAAGTATTTTGCTGGTTTTTTCGAAGGCAGGCTTTTGGAGTGCTGAAAAAATTGACAGTATCAAGGTTAAAAATCTAACCACATAGTTGTCAGTACCGAGCTTGAAAGTAACGATATCGGCAGCGTTGAGATAGACGATCAGAAAATTGACGCCACTAATGTTATAGAAACATTGACAGTGTCGTTGTCAATAGTAACAAGGTTGACACTATCGAGGTAAAAACTAACGAAGTTAAAAGTTTTTTTTCATTTTATGAAATAATTGTTGACAGCATTCTTGAATAGAGATATTGACAGCTGTCAAAGTGTAAAAAGGGACCGAAATCAAATGATGCGAAAACAATTTGCACGTTTTTCGACTGCATGCTTTTTTCTTGAATTAATTAAAAATATCGGTGCATAGCCGGCGTCGTAAATATTTAGAATCGCGAGTAGTCTGCTATCTCAAGGTATGTCATGCATGTTGCCCAATCAACGAGTAAACATCGACGGGAGCTTGTAGGTAAACTGTATGCATACCGATCATAGCTATCGACGGAAATAGTGGCCTCCTCGCACTCTCGCTTCCATTGACAAATATACATATATATTTTTCGCCATATTGACATCTCGTCTTTATATCAAGGTTAGCTCCATAACGTCGCGGCATTTCGACGAAGATAGCATAAAACGCTAAACCCTTAATCGATAAGAAAGTCTATCGTCGACTTGAAAAAAAAAAAAAGTAGAGATAATATGACAAAGTGGAACGACACGCGCAGACTTGATCGTTGCATCATGAAAGACATGCCAGTTTTATCGTCACGTGGCATTTCAACTTTTTTTTTTACTATATTTGATTTGATATAGATGCGATAGGCCACAAATTGTATTTCGATCGAAAGTCGAGCGAAAAAGTCTCCGAGGATCCACGCAATCCCGATAATCATTCTCGCGCCTAGCGCATCATGTAAATCGTGCAATTCTGAAGAGAAATGTTCTTATCCATTTTTGTCTCCGATGGACCGTTCGTGAGATATCAATGAATTAACGATAGCCAATGATACGCACCGATATCGCCGTAAGCAAGGAGCGGTGGGCTAGGAGTGGGGGGGGGGGCGGGCCCGCGCCCCGCCTTTCCAGCCGTAGCCAACGAGACCGAGCGTTACCGCGTCAGGCTAGCCCCCACCTACGGCGCGTCTAGTCTCATTGGCTGTACACTCGTTACTCGATAACTCGCGAACGGTGCGTCGTAGAAAAAAGTTGATAAGAACTTTTTTGCTCAGAATTTTGTGAATTATCGATCTGCTTGAGCTCCAGCACGGCAGATGCTTACTTTCGGTGTATCGCCTTCGTAAAAACATGTATGGTTCACCGCTACGTTGGGAAAAACATTTGCAACGAAGCATTATAAAAATGATAAATTTTTATTAAAATACACATGTCTATAATACAAAATCGTTACGTCAACGATCATGTAAACGTTCTCAACAACGACGGCACTTACAATGTAATATTGTCAACTTAAATCTACAAATATTCCTTCTTGTTTTTTGTTCATCGTAACCTTTTTTTTTAATCATTACTCACGGAAAAAAAATCAACTTTTCGACAATAACACTGTCGCGAAAGAGTTTTGCGCCGTGAGTTTTGTATATTGCGGTGAAAAATCATCAACGTCGTTACATAACAATTGAATTGGAATAAATTCGTATTTATTTCGATTACGAATAATATGACCGTGTACAAGATCAATTTAAGCGTAACGTTTCAATAGTTTCTTATTTTTATCGTCGGGATTTAATTCGATATTTTATCCTTGCGGATTTGATATTTCTCAATGGAAGGACTTATTGATCACGTTTTAGCCTCCGGATTTGGTGTCAAGACTTAATTGAGGCATTGCACATGGTGGCTTACTTTTTTTTTCAAGGTCAATATGTATCGATATTGTTTGAAAAACATTATATTGACCATTTTTCTACCAGAAATACATATTTTTTCACAGGAACAAATTGATTATAAAAAAATCATACGTAAAAATAAACGTCAGCAATTGTTCGGGTTATTTTTATATTAATTTATTTTTAAATTTTATCAAAAATAATCTTCTCCTAAACTTCGTTTTGGAAGACTTGGCAAAAATGTACTTGGCTGGTTTTTTTTGTATTTTTTTTTACATTTCAACGTTGACGAGTCATGAAAATTTGTTTTTTTTTTTAAGCTGACTCAAATTTCGGCACCCAAAGAAAAAGCAGCAATTTTTTTTCGCGACGAATTCGAATGGAAAAAAAAGATGCTCGTCGATCAGAAGGTAAAAAAAATTACGCTTTTTTTTTCTAACCTAAAATACATCGTACGTATGGTGGAATTAGAAGAAGAAAAAAAAATCAGAAAAGCTTCGATCGATTGTGAAACTCTTTTTGTACATTCGCACAAGAATGTAAGTGTAACTATTATCGAATGAAAAAAAAAATAAAAAATAAAAAAAATTAAAACGAAAGGAAATAATGAGCGCATCACGCCCAGTTTAATTAAATAATAAATCGCCGATGAACCTTTCATCACGCAAACTCGACTCGCGTGATCGCTCTAATTAATTGGATGAGAAATACAAGAAAAACAAAAAAAAAACAACGATCCCAAATTAGAAAAATAATTAAAAATTAATTCAATAACTATTTTAAACATCGAAATAAAAAAAAAATCAATTATTACGAACATTATTATCATTGTTATTATTATCATTATTACGTGACCATTGTTATCGTTTTTTTTTTTCAATTATTATCAAAGCTAGATTTAAAAGGCACATTTAAATGGCAATTATTTTATTTTATAATATTTTGAACGTTTTTCAGAGTCAGTAAATTTTCCGATTGTTATTTCGATGGCAAAACATAAAGCCAGAAAATTGTTTTTTTTTATTAGGGGAGAATTTGACTTTTCAATTTTTTTTATATTTTTTTTTCAATTTTTTTCAATTTTTCAATTCTTTTTGTATCTCATTTTAATTACTGGCACTGTCACCTCAATCGCGAGGATTTTTTTTTTTTACCTCGGACTTAAGTTGACAAAAAGCACATTTTGATTATTTGAAAAAATTTTCGTTAAATTCAATTAAATCAAAGTCATTTTCAATTAATTCTTTTTTTCTCGAAAAATAATATTCAATTCGTTGTTATTTTGTCGATAAATGGTAGATCGATAAAAAGCTCTGGAAAATTCGAAGCTCGATGTAAATGAAATTGTCTGAATATCCGCTGAATGTCAATTATTTGAAGCGTAATTATGGAAAATTAATGCTTTCCGCTTATAAAAACAGAGGTAGATGAGTGACGAATAAAATTATGGCAACGAGAAAAGCTTAAGAAAAATTATTGCAAGAAATAATAGAGCAAGTTTGATTAATTCGTTTGAAAGGACACATCCGAGTCGACGTTTTCATTTTCAAAAATTCGACAAGTTTCTCATTTTCTAAAATCCAAAGAGTTTTTTATTTTCTAAAATTCAAAGAATTTTTTTATTTTCTAAAATTCCAAGAATTTTTTATTTTCTAAAATTCGAAGAATTTTTCATTTTCTAAAATTCAAAGAATTTTTTATTTTCTAAAATTTGAAGAATTTTTCATTTTCTAAAATTTGAAGAATTTTTCATTTTCTAAAATTCAAAGAATTGTTTCATTTTCTAAAATCCAAAGAATTTTTCATTTTATAAAGTTCTAAAAAAATGTTCATACCTAAATTTTTTTTACAGAATGTTTTTTTTTTTCGAGACAAAAAGCTTATAAATTAAGATTGAAAAATGAATGTAAAATTCAATAAGGCGCCAATTTGTGAAAAAAAAAATGCAAAAAAATCTTACAGTGCGAAGGGCTTTGCACATTGCATTTTGATAATCTTTTCGAAATTTTTCTTTTAGATCAACCGACTGCAAGTATATGTAAATTTCTCAATATACCTTAATATTTATACTTTTGAATAAAACAAACCTCGATAAAATCGGACGAATAATTCTTCGGATAATAATTTCTAAAATTCATCGATTATTTTTTTGTCATTTACTCGGATGTGCCCCCTTAACGATTGATCAATATTCAATAAACTTATTGCTCTTGAGATTGTTTTGTAGGAACGATTTTATATCCCATACGTATATATAAATTATTATTTTTTCTTTTGTCAACAATTATACAAGTATTAATCGAACTTTTTATTTACTTAGCTTAGGTTGAGCCATTGCTGCATAAATTCGAAAAAAAATAATAATTGTAAAAAATCACGATTCAAATTCGAAGCAATTTGATACAAAATGCCAACATTTTGGAGAAAACATTTTTTTTTTATCATTCAACAAATGAAAAAAAAAGAAACGACGAAAAATCGACCACTCGACAAGTGTTGAAAAAATATGATCTCGTTTAAAAAAAAAAAAAAAAGCTGAAGTTACAAAAAATCATTCGATCCTCTTACCAACGGTCGATAAGACAGAATATTTTTCACATTTGGATTTTTTCGTTTTTCCGCAAAAAAAAAATCATTTATTCTTCAAATTTTCCGATTTTTTTCAGATTTCGAAAAATCATTTTTAGAAATAATCGAAAAAAAATTAATTCGCAAAAGAGAGAATATCAACAACCAGATAAAAAAAAAATTAATTGGCAACAAAAGTAAACTTTTTGACATAAATGCATTTTTCCGACGAATCACTGAATTTTTCTTTTTTTCTTTTTTGTTTTTTTCTTCTCATTCGACACTTTTTGACATCCATTATTACGATTGTTAACAATTACGTAATGCTATTAACAATTCCACATTGGGCTATAAGCTGTGATCGATTGTTCGCGATCGTTGTGGAAAAAAAAAAGTGTCATTAAATATGTCCGAGCGATGAAAGTCCATGAATAATGCAAACCCGATTTAGGTTAGGTTTGACATTAAACTTTTGCGTGGGCGCTCGTTCGACAGTCGATAAGACTTTTGGAAAACTTTTCTTTTTTTTTTCTATCAAGAATTCACATTATTTACGATCGTCGAGGTTTTGCTTTTGTTTTTTTTTTTTTTTGTTCAAGCTCAATTTAACTTTGCATCGAGCGTGTGTACATGTCTTTTTTTTTTTTTTTTTTTTTTTTGAGGTTACCCTGTATCACCGGAAAACTTGGAAGGCTGGAGCTGCCATCTGGAACGCAACACCGGAATGTTCTCGCTCGCTTTCTTCGAACTGCTTTACCGACGAAGCGAAGGAAGAAAACGCGCTTGTTCGATCAGAAAGAGAGCTAGAGAGAGAGAGAGAGAGAGACTAATAATGGTCATTTCTGTTAATTCTTGCTCAATCGTCACATCTTTGGACGCAACTGACGATCCGATCTTGCGTTTGTCTCGTCGTCACCGTTTCCCACGTCCATGTAAACCAATTCTGTTTTCTTTCCGTTCGATGCTGCCACCTTGCGGGACTTTACGCTCTGCGAATGGTAAGGCAGGAATTTTACTCGCAATCTCGATTGAATTTGTTTCGATTTTGCTGCTTCGAGGCCTAAATGTGAACATTTAGGCGAATAATGGAATTTTTGCCAAATTTTAGACTTTTAAAAATTGAAAAAAGTTTTCGTATTTTAGAATTTTTCATAATTTCTCGAATTTTAGATATTGGAAAACCTTTTGAAATTGTAAAAAATGAAGAAAAAAAAACTTTTAGAATTTTAGAAATTGGAATACGTTTTTTTTTTTGAATTTTAGAAATTGAAAAACTTTTTGAATTTTCCAAATTTGAACGAATCTACGAATTTTCGGTATTTAAAAACCTTTCGGGATTAAAAAAAAGTGAAAAACTTTGAGAATTTTGGGTATTGAAATTTTTTTTTAGAATTTTAGTTGTTGAAAAATCTTTCGGAAAAATACAAAATGAAAAACTTTCCGAATTTTAAGTATTGAAAAAGCGTTTGGAATTATGGAAAATTGAACAAATTTTATTATTTTAGAATTTTAGTTATTGCAAAACCTTTTAGAATTATAAAAAATAACAAAAAAAACTCTGAGAATGTTGAGTATTGAAAAAAAACTTTCAGAATTTTAGAATTTGAATAAGTTTTAGAATTTTAGAACCGTTTGGAATTATAGAAAATGAAAAAATGTATTATTTTAGAATTTTAGTTATTGAAAAACCTTTTAGAATTATTTTTTAAAAAATCTGAGAATTTAGAGCATTGAAAAAAAAGTTTTAGAATTTTAGAATTCGAAAAAGTTTAAAAATTTTAGGTATTGAAAAACCTTTCAGGATTATTAAAAAAAAAATGAAAGCTTTGAGAATTTTGGGTATTGAAAGACTTCTAGAATTGTAGGTATTGAAAAAGCTTTCAGAATTATACAACATGAAGAAATTTGAGAAACGTAGGTATTAAAAAATTTTAGAATTCTAGAAATTGGAAATTAAAAAAAAAAAAATTTGGAAATTGGAAAACTTTTTGAATTTTTTACTTTCCGAATTATCGGTATTGAGAAATCTTTTGGAATTATAAAAAAATGTAAAACTTGGAGAATTTTAGGTATAGAAAAACCTTTTAGAATTATAGAAAATGAAAAACTTTGAGAATTTTCGACAATTGAAAAACTTTTGATACTTTTGAAAAATTGAAAAACTGCGAATCTTGGAAACTAAAAACTTTTGGAATTTTAGAACTGAAAAAAATTGATGAATTTTAGAATTTGAACTTACTGGCGAGATTCGACTCCTTTGGACGTAGAGCAACGCAGATGCAACAACCAGCATCAACGAACCGACCACTGCCATTATCACACTGCAGTAACTACCTACGTCGGGTAACATGAGCAACTGTTTCAACGAGACAGCGAGCTCTTCGGTCGTGCCACTACGAAGATTGAACCAGAACATCGGAAAATATATCTTCGGTACGTCCTTGAAGAGTCTAAATTTATTTTTTAAACATAAAAAATGAAAATAAACAAAACAACAAAAAATAAGCACAAATGAAAATAAACAAATCGAAGAAGTATAAAGAAAAAGGAATTGGAAAAATGATAAAATATTTAAGACATTTTTTTAATAACATTTTTGTGAAATGAAATAATCCGATGACCTCATAATATTTGCGTTATTATTTTATGAATATTTATCAAAGATACATTTAAAAAAAATCAATTTTTTAAATTTATTTTTATATATTAAAAAAAATATATATATTTCTATATTAATTGTATAATTTTTATAATTTTTTTTTTTAATTTGGAAAATATGCAATTTTTATAGAATATTTTTTTGTAAATTTATAAAACGTAATATATAAATATAAAATATTAATAAAATATTTGATAGTATTATTTATTTTATGAATATTTATCAAATATACATTTATATAAAATAAATTTTTTTAATTTATTTTGATATATTAAAAAAAAATATTTTATAAAAATATATATTTCTATAATATTTGAACAATTTTTATAATTTTTTTAACGTATATTTATAATTTTTTTTAAATATGGAAAATATGCAATTTTTATAAAATAATTTTTGTAAATTTATACTAAATTTTGTTAAGTTTAATTATAAAAATAAATAACTTCAATATGGAGGAGCTCCTTTATTTGAATTATTATTATTTTATGAATATTTATGAATACATTTTTATAAAATAAATTTTTAAAATTTATATTTATATATTTAAAAAAATTTATAAAAATATATATTTCTATAATATTCGTGCAGTTTTTATCATTTTTAAAATATATATTTATACATTTTTTATATTTATAAAATATACATTTTTATAGAATCATTTTTTGTAAATTTATAAAATGTAATATATAAAGATAAAATATTTATAAAATATTTGATATTATTATTGATTTTATAAAAATAAATCATTTCAATATGGAGGCCGCTCGAACAGAATTATTATTGCAAATGCTAATGTTTGTTTTACGTTTAAACAATACTTACGTCACAGTTGCGGATGGCTGCAAAAGAATGTTGACTTGAAATCTTGCGGCGACGTCTATGGGAATTCCAGTCGTCTGTAACAATGGCAATCGATGACTTTTTTTTTCTCAAAATTTAGAAAATAATTGGTTATAATTTACCATACACAAAAAAAAATATTTTATTACGCAGTCGCTATTTCAAAAATCGTGTTCTCAAATTTCGAAACATTTCGTAGGAATATACTGAAGATTAAATAATAAAATTAATGACATTATTTTTTCATCCTTTTTGTGCACAAAAGTCAAGAGTTAAAAAGTTAAAAAGTTAAAAAGTGAAAAAGTTAAAAGTTAAAAGTTAAAAGTTAAAAGTTAAAAGTTAAAAGTTAAAAGTTAAAAAGTTAAAAAGGTAAAAAGTTAAAAAGTTTAAAAGTTTAAAAGTTTAAAAGTTAAAAGTTAAAAAGTTAAAAAGTTAAAAGTTAAAAAGTTAAAAAGGTAAAAGGGTAAAAAGGTAAAAAGTTAAAAAGTTAAAAAGTTAAAAAGTTAAAAAGTTAGAAAGTTAAAGAGTTAAAAAGTTAAAAAGTTAAAAAGTTAAAAAGTTAAAGAGTTAAAGAGTTAAAAAGTTAAAAAGTTAAAAAGTTAAAAAGTTAGAAGTTAAAAAGTTAAAAAGTTAGAAGTCAAAAAGTTAAGAAGTTAGAAGTTAAAAAGTTAAAACGTTAGAAGCTAAAAAGTTAAAACGTTATAAAGTTAAAAGATAAAAAGTTAAAAAGTCAAAAAAAATTCTAGAAAGTTCTAAAACGTTCTAGAAAGTAACGCGTAAAAAGAGAAAAAAAAAGTTCGCAATGAGTTGAGTGGCTTACCGGTTCAAGGGTCATATAAAAACTATGAAGATCGGCATTGGGCTCCAAGCCGATGACTTGGTCCCTGAGTACCGGATCGGCCTTGAAGAAGTGTGGTAGACTTATGAAGCCGGGCGCCCCGTAACGGCAGGCCGTTACATTTATCATGCCCATTGGAGTGCACTCCCCGTTGCAGAAACAACGCCCAATGTTCACCGAATCTGGGTCTTTGTCGGGTGTTTGTTGTTCGAACGAATCGGCCATGGCCGAATCGTCGTCCAGCCCGATCGGCATTGGCGTCGTTCCTCTGTCGAAAAATTCCTCGGTGGTCGTTGTTGCCTCGAAGTACTTGGCCTGCTCGTGGGGATACTTGCGCCAAGTCTCGTTGCCCAGGCTCTTCTCGCCAAGTGCGTACTGATAGCCGGTTATACCTTGATGACTCACCGTTCGTACGTACTCGTACGTCAATGGCCTGAGCAAATAAATGAACGAGAAAAAAAAATATCATCGTTTAGACTTTTTCGGCTGTCGCGATTGTTTGGTTTTTTTTGGAAATTTGGTTTGGGCACGTCGGAGCGATCTGGCGGATCGGCGAATGGTCCTAGACGGATGGGTGAAAAACCAAACGAAAGCTAGATCAATTCCGCGCAAAATGAGCCTAGGTAGAAGTATCTAAGTCAATATGGCGATTGTGAGGAAGCCGCAACGCGAAGATATGCAGTTTCAAAGTTCCCGATACATTTGCGAATTGGCGAAACTTTGATCGGTCATATCTCAGTCGCTAATTAACTAATTGGGACTCGTAACCAGAGTTTGGAAACGGTTTTTAACTAACTTAGAAAATCCCGTTGAGCTCGTCTCGATATCTCGATCCCATCTATCCGGAAAAGCCACCTGAAAATCTCGAAAATAGACATCGAAAGGGCTTAGGAAATTTCGCGACATCTGTTAGGTCGGCTTCGGAGCGATCTAGCGGATCGGCAAATGGTCCTAGACGGATGGGTAAAAAACCAAACGAAAGCTAGATCAATTCTGCGCAAAATGAGACTAGGTAGAAGTGCCTAAGTCAAAATGGCGATTCGGAGGAAGCCGCAACGCGAAAATATGCATTTTTCGAAAGTCCGGACGGATTTGCGAATTGTCGAAACTTTGATCGGTCGTATCTCAGCCGCTAATCAACTAATTGGGGCTCGTAACCACAGTTTGGAAACAGAATTTGCCTGACTTAGAGAATGCTCTTAAGCTCATCAGTTTACCTATTTTCTTTCTGTGCAAAAGTACCCTGATAAAAAAAAACACATCATGATTTTTCCATAATTGGCGTTTTTCTGGGATTATTTTTTTGGAATATTAATTTTTAGCGGGCGTTTTACTCAAATTTATGTACTGCCGTAATTGTTAACTATTTCTTACCTGCACATGTCAGGACTGAACAAAGTGATCTCGTCCTTTTTTCTGTAGGGTGGAAAAAATTCCCCGGCACTACCCTCGACGACGTTGCAAGGGCTCTTGTAATACCTGGTCGTGTCCTTGTAATTCCAGTTTTTCGCAATGCCCAAATTGCTCAGATCGTCTTGACCGGTGCCCATGTTGAGGAGACCGTCAAAACTCGTCGAATCGTTTCTCTAAACGGGCGCAAGTATGTATCGGTAAATTACCTTCAATTTTTATTTTACCACGAAAGTTCTTTTGTCAGGACCAATTTTTTTCATTTTTTTTTTACAATTTCTTCAATTTTTTTTTTAATTGCTTTAATTTTCTTCATTTTTTTTTCAATTTTCTCCATTTTTTTTCAATTTTCTTCAGTTTTTCCCCAATTTTCTTCATTATTTTTTCAATTTTCTTCACACTTTTTCAATTTTTTTGTCAATTTTCTTCAATTTTTCTTTTCAATTGAAACAAAAATTCAATTATTTCCATTCATTTCAATTATCAAAAAATACAATCCAATTAATTATTTCCATTCATTTTTCTCAAAAAAAAAATATTTTTCCATTACTTTCGATGTCCCACGCATTAAAAAATTTAAAAAAAAGCACCCTTTTTTAAATTTCGTTCGCGCCAACAATTGCCCAAATATTTTATCTCTCCAAATTGCTATTACTATTTAATTATTTTTAAATGTTTAAAATTAAATTTAAATTCTATCTAATTATTTTCCATTTTTTCCTTCATTTCGAATAATTTTTACCCGAATTGCATTCAAATATTTATAATAATAAAAATTATCGTATAAAAAGATAACACGAGGTAATTAATGATTTTTTCCAATTACTACCGTATGTACCGTAATTATTTTTTTTCTCTCGTTTTACTCTTCGAGAAATTCATTTATGTTTGTCATCGAACTCTTCTTCTCGTTGTCCGAGAAGGCAGCGAATTTTCGTGTGTCGCCACGCAAGTTTCGAGGACAAGAGAGAGGGTACAGAGACGACGAATTAATAAAGAAACGTTTATATCACTTCTGCCCAGCTGAGCAACGAATTACGTCTGACGACGACTATTCAGAAGCAATTTAGACACAGTGACGAATAAATTATATAATATACATATATATATATATATATATATATATATGAAGTGGCGAGCAAAAGTTTCGGGCCACCTTAATTTTTTCAGCGGAGTGATAAAATATCTAAGTGCTGAACTCATAAATCAAATTTTTACGAGGGCTTTTAATTTAATTTTAAAATTAATTTAGAATAATTTTGAATGAACGTCCAATATTTTATTTAAATTTAAATTAATTTTTAATGGACCTTTAATATTTTATTTTAATTTAAATTAATTTTTAATGAACATTTAATATTTTACTTAAATTTAAATTAATTTTTAATGAACATCTAATATTTTACTTAAATTTAAATTAATTTTTAATGAACATTTGATATTTTCTTTAAATTTAAATCAATTTATAATGATCATTCGATATTTTATTTAAATTTAAATCAATTTTTAATGATCATTCGATATTTTACTTAAATTTAAATTGATTTTTAATGAACATTTGATATTTTACTTAAATTTAAATTAATTTTTAATGTACATTTGATATTTTATTTTAATTTAAATTAATTTTTAATGAACATTTAATATTTTATTTTAATTTAAATTAATTTTTAATGTACATTTAATATTTTATTTTAATTTAAATTCATTTTTAATGAACATTTAATATATTATTTAAATTTAAATTCATTTTTAATGAACATTCGATATTTTATTAAAATTTAAATTCATTTTTAATGAACATCCGATATTTTATTTAAATTTAAATCAATTTTTAATGAACATTCGATAATTTATTTAAATTTAAATCAATTTTTAATGAACATTTGATATTTTATTTAAATTTAGATTCATTTTTAATGAACATTTGATATTTTATTTAAATTTAAATTAATTTTTAATGAACATTCGATAGTTTATTTTAATTTAAATTAATTTTTAATGAAAATTCGATATTTTATTTTAATTTAAATTAATTTTTAATGAGCATTAGATATTTTATTTTAATTTAGATTCATTTTTAATGAGCATTTGATATTTTATTTAAATTTAAATTAATTTTTAATAAACATTTGCTATTTTATTTAAATTTAAATTAATTTTTAATGAACATTTGATATTTTATTTTTATTTAAATTAATTTTTAATGAACATTTAATATTTTATTTTGATTTAAATTCATTTTTAAGTACATTTAATTTTTTTTTTTTAATAAAAATTCACTTACCATGTAAAACCAACCAAATCGATCATACGGTGGCATCTCCTCGTCGTCGGGGGCAAATTGTCCCATATCGATTATCGGATCCTTGTATCCGGTGAACAGCAGCTCGTCGATTGTTTTCACCACGTGAATTCCCGACAGACGATTTAGCATGTATGACAATGAGTTTTGAAAAAAGTACGACCAGTATCGAATTTTGTGAGCCGCCGACTGTAACAAAAATATTTATTGTTTGGATTTTCATTCGGTCGTCGTTTCCTTTTTTATTTAGAAATATTTTTCTAAATCAAGTAGATGTTTTTTTTTTCTTTCATTATTGGAACGATACAATATAGGGATAAACTTTCGAAAAGCGGAAACCGAAGTTCTAGATGAAATTTGGCATATATATTTATTTAAATGTTATAAGATTTGCCCTAAAAGGATTTTTGGCGATTCTTAAACTACTATCGAAAATTCGACTCTTTAGAATTTTATAAATAATTTTTTTTACATTTTTATAAGGCTTATTTAACGTTTTAAAAAATATTTTTTTAATTTTAGAAATAACGAAATTTTTAGAACTTCTTTTTAGAATTTTAGAATTTTTAGAATTTTAGAAATCTAAACTTTTAGTGATCCGAAATGGAATTTTGTAAATGGAAATTGTAGAGCTGAAGAAAAAGAAAAAAAAAATTGGCATTTTAGAATTTTAGATACGGGTATTTTGGATGTTTGGTGATTCTAAAATTTCGTTCGGCCGGTAAATGCAACGGGTTCAATCGGTAAAACAGGTCTGACATAAGAAAATAACCCTCGAGAGTAACGCTGCGATTTTTTTTCTTCTTTTTTTTTCTTTTTATTCTTTTGCTTCGTCGTCGACGGAACGTTACACTTCCGGGACGCGAGACATGAATGGATGTCGTCCATTCATTCTTCATTATTCACTTGATATCTGTGCCTCGGGCCATATTCGAGACGAGCAAACCGACAAAAACGAGTGCTCTGTAACGTTGTCTCTTTTACGTCTTTAGTTTTTTTTTTTTTTTAACATTTCTACATTTACTTTTTTATAAATATTCATTTTTTTATTCTTAATTTTCTACAGAGGCTGATTAAAGATTTTTTTGTTGGGCTTTTAGAATTTTTTAGAATTCTTTTAGAATTTTTTAGAATTCTTTTAGAATTTTCTAGAATTCTTCTAGAATTCTTTTAGAATTTTTTAGAATTCTTCTAGAATTCTTTTAGAATTTTTTAGAATTCTTTTAGAATTTTTTAGAAAAAAATAGAAAAAAACTTTTAGAATATTTTTTTATTTTACTGGAAATTTAAGTACCGATGACGCTGAACTTTGTTTTTTTTTTTTTTTTACAAGAATCGTTAAATAAAAATGACAATATTTCCAGTCCATTTTTTAATGAAAGAAAACTCAAAAGTGATAATAAATTTTTCGTTAACTCAAAAAGAAAATATCTTTGTATTAAAAATCGACGAATGTAATTTTTGAATTATTATTTTTGAATTTTTTTTCTCTTATTTTATTGAATTATTATTCTTTTAAATTCAAATTAACAATTATTGAATTATTCTTTTAACTTTTCGTTTTTTTTTATACATTTCATCTACTTAAAAAATTTTATTTTTATTTTTCGAAATAACAGTAACAATTTTATTTTTTAATCTCATATGTACGGTTTTTTTTAAATTTATTGTACGTTGATTAATTTAATTTCAATCATAATCTCTTACGATCGAGAAATTGAATGAATCGATTAATTCAATTTATTTATTTATTTATTTATTTCTTCCTCCATTTTTTTTAATCCATTTAACGAACTGTTCGATCCATACAATTTTTTTTTTTCATTATTTCAATCGAATGTTCGGATATTAATGAATAACTTTTCGAAATTTCAACTCACCACAGCAACGACGTTCAATTGGAAAATTTTATCCTGAAGACTTCCATTGCTTCGTTTTGGATCGAAGTGCCAAGTTCTTCTTTGCAAATAGCTCACCGTATTATTTTCCGGATGAAAAGTCACGTTAACCTTCTGTCTCTTTTCCCTGCAAATTAATATTGAACGAAATATATATATTTTTTTTTTCACTCGAACTGTCGAATAAAAATTGTTTTTTTTTCTTTTCTAGACGGAACATGGAACTTTTAATGAAAATAAAAAAAAAATAAAAAAAAAGAAATTCTCGACCACACGGTTTGCGAAATATTAATTGTTGAATAATTATAATTGGCCCGAGCAAATTTCTGGATTGATAAAAAAAAAGTAATTGATATAAAAAGAAAAACATTTTACGCCGCTCACAATAAGAGAATTCCGGAACGATTTTTTATGCCATTTCACCGGTATTTGACATAAATGAATTTAATAAACGGAATTTTGAATTCACTCTCAAATTTTAGATGTTTTTTGGCAAATTTTAAAATTTTTTGGCAAATTTTAGATTTTTTTTTGGCAACGTTAGATATTTTTTTGCAAATTTGAGATTTTTTGGCAGACTTAATTTTTTTGGCAAATTTTATATTTTTTTTTGCAAATTTTAGATTTTTTGGGGAAATTTTAGATTTTTTCGCAAATTTTAGATAAAAAAAAAATTTAGATTCCTTTCAAATTCTAGATTTATCTCTTACGATTCAGCAATTTTTTTTTTAAATTGAAGATTTCTTTTTCATATTTTACCTTTCGTCTTTACATTTTTTTTTCTTCATATTTTAGATTTTGTATTTCCAATTTTCAATCTTTTTTTCAAAATAACTTTCTTTTCTTCAAATTTAACATTTTTTCCCATTATAAATAAATTCTTTTCAAATAATATCACTTTTCCAAATTCAAGATACTTTTTTTTCTATTATAACATTATTTTTTCTAATTTCATAATTTTTTTAGCCGACTATTTTCAACACTTCAATTTTTTTTAGCAAAGCAAATTTTCTTTCTTTAGTCCTCGAAAGGATAATTTTTATATTTCATGATCGTCAATCATTACAATTAGTTAGTTAGTTTTTCGATTTAAAAAGTCTCGTTGAGGAATATTTACTAGTCATCACTAATTGAATAATTACCGAATAAATTAATGATGCGCCAATTAATTTATTGCCTTTACCTAATTAGTATAAAAATATTGATTGTTCTAACTGCCAGGCCAGAATGGTCGAGATGATTACTAAAAGAAAAGAAAAGAAAGAAAAAAACAAGAAATCCCGAATGATTCACGAATTAAAATTGATGAAAGCTCTAATTGCGAGGGAGCCGAGCACGCCTACGAGTTTGGGTGGAAAAATGGAGCAAGTTCGCTTCACGAGTTGAACGATCCTGAAAGGGTTTTTTTTTATTTTTTTTATTGAGAACATTGTTTACTCTTAATATGTAAGAATTTTAAAATAATTCATCAGTTTTTCAAATTAAAACAAAACTGTTACAATATTATAAAAAATTTAATTAAAAAATTTAAATATAATTAAAAAATATATAAATAATAAAAAATATTTAAAACAAATTAAAAAAATAAAAATAAAGTCTATGAGATTCAAGATAATGCAGAAAAAAAATGTTTATTTCACTCGGTACGATAATGGTCGTTTTACGTACGCTTGGCGTACGTAAAAATCCCATTTTCACACGCTTGGGCTTTTTACGTCCGCTTGGCGTACGTAAAAAGCCCATTTTCACACCTAGTAAAATAAAATTTCGTATAATACACGACGAAAAACACGACTTTTTCATCCTCGTGTCATTATGTACTTTTTTGTTGTTGTTGTTTGTAGATAAATAAAATCTTAATTTTAATTCTCTCGACTGTGTGCTCACAGGGACATAATTAATTACTCAATTGTTTAATGAGAGAGACCCTCGGCAATTTTATTTTACTAGGTGTGAAAATGGGATTTTTACGTACGCTTGGCGTACGTAAAAAGCCCATTTTCACACCTAGTAAAATAAAATTTCGTATAATACACGAAGAAAAACACGACTTTTTCGTCCACGTGTCATAATGTACTTTTTTGTTGTTGTTGTTGTTTGTAGATAAATAAAATCTTAATTTTAATTCTCTCGACTGTGTGCTCACGGGGAAATAATTAATTACTCAATTGTTTAACGAGAGAGACCCTCGGCATTGGTTCGTCCCACGCGAGTACTCGTACTCTAAGCAAATCGCCGCATTAACGCATTAACGAGATGACATTAAGGGGTTAACCATTGCTTCCCTATATAGTCGTTAAGTTTATCGTATAAAATCTGCCCGATGGCCTTGCTCTCGGATTGTCTAGGCCAATCTTTCATCCATAATTGATCACTCTTACGAGTCAAATGCATATAAAATTACTCGATCAATCTTGTCAATTAGTCACGCGTCCAAAACATTTTCTTTTTACCTCGATAAATAATTGAGACATTTTAGAATAATCATTTCCACCTTAAGTTCAACGAAAAATTGATCAATTGACTTATCAAATTATTAAACAACACAAATGTATTATGAGAATAATTTGTATAAAATTTTATTTTTATTCCGATAAAAATTGTTAAGCACGAATTAAAAAATTGGTTGGAAAAAACACTTTTAAAAATTTTATTCAAATATTTTTTAATATGGATTTCATTATGGGGATGTTTTTTTTAATGTTTTCTGAATTTTATGACCATTATGATTGATAAATCGTGTACAAAAGTAGTCAAGAAAAAAATTGTTTTTGAAAAATAACATACAAATATATAACAAAATTATGATTTTTAAATAATAATTATTAAAAATTTGTATCCATATTTTTAAAAATCCTCTCTTTAATCATAATTTTTATTAATTTATATTCAAACTTTTGAAAATCCTTTCTTTAATCATAATTTTTATTAATTTATATCCAATTTTTAAAAAATCCTTTCTTTAATCATAATTTTTATTAATTTTTATCCAAATTATTAAAAATCCTTTCTTTAATCATAATTTTTATTAATTTGTATCAAAATTTCTAAAAATCCTTTCTTTAATCATAATTTTTATTTATTTGTATCCAATTTTTTTTAAATCCTTTCTTTAATCATAATTTTTATTAATTTGTATCCAAATTTTTAAAAATCCTTTCTTTAATCATAATTTTTATTAATTTATATCCAAATTTTTAAAAATCCTTTCTTTAATCATAATTTTTATTTATTTGTATCCAATTTTTTTAAAATCCTTTCTTTAATCATAATTTTTATTAATTTATCTCGAAATTTTTAAAAATCCTTTCTTTAATCATAATTTCTATTAATTTGTATCCAATTTTTTTAAAAATCCTTTCTTTAATCATAATTTTTATTGATTTATCTCGAAATTTTTAAAAATCCTTTTTTTAATCATAATTTTTGTTAATTTGTATCCAAATTTTTAAAAATCCTTTCTTTAATCATTTTTATTAGTTTGTATCCAATTTTTTTAAAATCCTTTTTTTCATCATAATTTTTATTAATTTATATCCAATTTTTTTTAATCCTTTTTTTAATCATAATTTTTGTTAATTTGTATCCAAACTTTTTAAATCCTTTTTTCGAAACATAATTTTTATAAATTTATATCCAATTTAAAAAAAAAAAAAAAATTATTAAAAAAACACTTCTGGTATAATCAATTCATGTCGAGAAAAAAAAAGTATCAGTATCAGTGATAACGGACGTTGTTTTCTAGACTTTTATTTCCAAGCAGGCCACGTGCAGGTCTTCGTATCGTGTCTTTGAGGTTTTGCAGATTCGTATCGGATTTCACTTAGGAAAGTTATGAGCGAAGGAAACACAATATCTATTATAACGTTGCGAGCATCCCAATCACACTTGAGATTCGAACATTTTATCAAACGATACAATTCATTATCAATCGAATTTTTATTTCCTCCAATCGTGTCCAGAATGAAAATATTTCGGCTTGGTTTTTTTCTCGCCTCGTCGTAAAGTGGAAAAAAGAAAAAAAAATTTTACCACATTAATATATCAATTATTAATTAATTAATTAACATTTATTAAGATTAATAAATTAAAAAAATTGAGATTAATAAATTTAAAAAGAGCAATTTTCCCCGACCATTCTTTTTTTGTTTTTTTTGTTTTTTATATTTTTATACAATTACAATCGGCACGTGAATAAATTATTTACGAATCGTGCGTAAGATTCGCTAATTATTGAATTATTTATCATTTTCAGTTTTGTTTTTTATTACATTTTTTTTTTCAATTATTTTTACAAATTGTCATTTTTTATATATATTTTTTTATTTCCTAATTTATAACTTATATTTAAATATATTTGCACAGGTTTGATGGTCAAATTTAATTATGGCAAGGTTATTTGTAGGTATGGAGATTTTTTTGAAAGAATAATTTTTCCTCTTTCTCCAGAATGTCGGAATGAATGACCATCAAAAGTATTTTAAAAAAAAAGTGGCCTGATGACAAAATAAATTCGACTTTTGAATCGGCACGAACAAGTTTTTTATTTTTTTTTTTTAAATTTTTTTTAAGACGAATTTAAATTGGTTGGTGATAGACGCAGTGTGAACCGGTTCTTTTTTTAAAATAAATATTCAAAAAGAAGGAAAAAAAAAAGAAATGATTTTGAGAGGTGTTTATTCATGGTCGTAAAAAAAGTGAAGAAAAAAATGTTTCGCAAAAAATTTGAGTGCTGCATCGATAAATGTCGAAGTCAAAAAAAAAGAAGACTATGTTTCAGCCAAGTAAAAAAAGTTTGTTTGGGTTTGTTTGTGTTGGTAAGTAAGCAAAAAGTTTAAAAAATTATATATTGCAAGAAGTTAATTAAAAAGAAAAAAGTATTCGTTGAAAAAATGCAATTATTTCTGACGCGTCAATTTCCTTAAATAATTTATAGAAAATGTTACGAAACGTAAATATAAATTATTCGATTGAAACAACGTAAAAAAAATTGATGAATGTCTCAAATTTTTTGCTTTCCCAAAATGAGCAGCGTATGACAAAATAAAATATAAAAATATAATAATAAATTAAAAAATATATATATATAATAAATAGAATAAAGAATATAAAAATCCAATAAAAATATTCAAAAAAATATAATAAATAATACAGAATTAAATATAAAATAATAAAATAATAAAAATAAAAATTCATTAATAAAATAGCTCGAAAAAAAAATTAACAAAATCGTTAAAATTGAATAAAAACATTAAATAATTTATGCAAAATGTTACGAAACGTAAATTTAAATTATTCGCTTGAAACAACAAAATATAAAAATATAATAATAAATAAATGAAAAATATAATAAATCGAATAAAAAATATAAAAATTCAATAAAAATATTCAAAAAAATATATTAAATAATACAGAATTAAATATAAAATAATAAAATAATAAAAATAAAAATTCATTAATAAAATAGCTCGAAAAAAAAAATTAACAAAATCGTTAAAATTGAATAAAAAGAAAATCAGATTTAAGTTCGATGATAAAATAATGTAAAAAATGCCTCTGGAATTTGAAAAAAAAACCAAAGAAAAACGATTTCTTACACGTTTTATTCGAATGCCAACCCAAACAAACCCATACAAACCCAAACAAACCCAAACAAACCCACACGTTTCATTCGAATGCAATATTAAATGAGCTTGAAAAAAAAAATATATATATATATATGTGTGTTACTCACACAAAAGCGTAAGGACCAACTTGCACGAGATTTGGTTTTTTCCCTGGTATTTTCAATTCTTCGGGATTCGTCCAATTGAAGAAGAAAAAATCGATGTTAACCGGTACATCGGTGGTGTCCCGCCAAATCTCGAAACTCCTCGACTCGGGTGACAGAGGAAGTTCCTGAAAATGTTGAGGCATATTTTTTTTTTTTTTTATTGCCGAATAAAATCAAATTAAGGAATGACAGTGTAAAATTTTCAAAAAAAAATCTGTTTTTTTTTTTTTTTGCATTATCCCACCGCATAGATGGTGACAATGGACCTGGCATCGTCGATTGATCTTAAGCAGACAATTTATATAAAAATTCCGCACTCGAAACTTCAAACGCAATTTTTTTTTCTCGAAATGTCGTTTTCTAGAGAAGGTGGGGCACAGTGTGTCACTTTTTTTTTTTTTCTAACGAATTTTCACACTTACCAAAGTGATCCGATTAGAAAAAAAAAAAAAAAAAAAAAAACAAAGGTCCAATTTTTTTGCAAAAAGATTAAAAATCCGAATGGGATCGAAAAAAAAAAAAATTGCGGATTGGCTCATTGTGCCCCACCGGTAAAATATTTGATTATTGATGAAAATAACTATTAATTAAATTACGTATGGAAAAGAAAAAAAAAAAAAAAGAAAACACACAAGTCCGAAACACACAAAATTTTGTAATTTACGAATTTACAAACGTCCGGAAAAACGCACGTGGCTCACAGTGCCCCGTGACACATTGTTTCCCGCACTGTCTATCTACAATGGGCGTTACCTTATTGAGAATCGCACGGAATATTTTCGGCCACAAGAAACTAAATGCGGTACCGATGACGACAAGGACTAGTCCAACGACAGCGAGGACAATCGATTTTGAGGTGCAGGGCCTCATAATGGCGACGCCGGATGTGTTTTATCTTGGAGTGTTTCGGTGCCACGTTTGTCCAGCATGAGACCCGAGCGCGCCAAAGGACCAGCCAAGATAGGAAAAAGATCTCACGAGATGCACGAGAATTCCGAGTTCTCTCTCTCTCTCTCTCTCTCTCTCTCTCTCTCTCTCTCTCTCTCTCTGGCTCTCTCCCTCCCGGAAGACGAATCGATTATCCTCCGTCTGCAAGATAAAACGCAATCTAATCACGGTTATGTTCGTTTTCCTCGGCTCCTCTTAGGTGATCGATGAAAGTTCGATGATTTTTCAAATAATGCATTTTTGAGAAAACAAAAAAAAAATGTTGAAAGTCTTCATTAATATGAGGCATTCCATGCCATTTCACCTAGCCTGTGATCACGATCATTTTTTTTTCCTGATTTTTTCCCATGTAAAATTGTTTCCCATGAAAGGAGGTTTTTTTTTTCGATTTTTAGAGATTTTAGAGAGGTTTTTTTAGATTTTTCAGAGGTTTTTAGATTTTTAGAGGTTTTTAGATTTTAGAGACTTTTTAGATTTTAGAGATTTTTAGATTTTAGAGATTTTTAGATTTTAGAGATTTTTTTTAAGATTTTTAGATTTTAGAGATTTTTATATTTTTTATATTTTTCGAGATTTTTAGGTTCTTAGAGATTTTTAGAGATTTGTAGGTTTTTAGAGATTTTTAGGTTCTTAGAGATTTTTAGATTTTTACAGAGTTTTTGATTTTTGAAGATTTTTACATTTTTATAGAGTTTTAGATTTTTTTAGAGATTTTTAGACATTTTTCGAGGTTTTTAGAGATTTTTTTAGATTTCTAGACACCAATTTTTTTTTTCATTTTTGTCTCTTCTCTTTTAGGAGTTATAATTTACCGAAAAAAAATGTCGATTTTGGAAGTTTTGGAAACGTGTAAACGCTGATATCTCCTGAACTAATCGAGATATCGACAAATGTCAATATATATATATTTCATGAAAAAATATGACAAAAATTATGATTTATACTGGACCACGTATTTTTTGCTTCTAAATAAGTGAAAACCATTTTTTTTTAATGATTGCTGTTTTTTATTTTTATTTTTTCGAAAAATTCTCCAAAATAGAGTGACCCATTCTATGATTTTTAAGGACTAGTCTCATTTTTCCTTCTATTTTTTAGGGCCCATTTTTCCTTCTATTTTTTTGTTTTTTTTTCGAAAAAATCGTATTTTTTTTTTAAGTTTGTTATCATTTTAATCTCCAATAATGCTATCAACGATATTGTGATTTCCAATTCGGCCTCGACAAGCCTGAGACGATTTATTTTTTATTTGTGCTGAATCTAACGAGAAAAAAAAAAAAAAGATTTTTTATTTTAAGAAAAATTGATTTTTAATAAAAAAAAATAATTTTTTCTTCCTTTAAATTCCCTTAAATTTTCCATAAATTTGAAATCACAAAATAATCGAATTTTGTTTTTGTAATTCAATTGAACGATGTAACGCCCGGTTGCGCGAAGATCGTAATTTTCCATTTTTCCTTTTTTTGTTTCATTTTTTTCAATTTTTTTTTTTTTTTTTTTTTTTGCGATACGATTTATCGCGATATCGCGAGACACGTGTCCCGAGACCGAGACCCCACGTCATCAAATCATTCGTCGTGATAATCGCGCGCGCATAGCACGCGTCGCGACGCGTCCTCGGCGTCACATTGAATCTCATCAACTCGTATATATTAACAGGCGCAAAATTGTGCACGTTTTCTACTCTAGTGTTCTCGAGTGTTACATACAAATGTGAAAAAAAAAACTCTGCGTTTTGCATCCCCGAGACTTTTTTTTTGGAATGACTAACGTCAAGGCCACTCGGTGAATTTGCTTTATCGACTGAGTACGTCATTTAAAATTTTTTTTTTTTTTTCAATCGTCCAAATCTCTCAAAAAATCTGTTCATTTTTATGCTTTTTTTTTTGGTCATAATTTATTCGAATCAATTCGAGTTTAAATTTAAATGTGCAAGAGGTTCGTTAAATTTGCAATAACAATAAATTTAATATGAAGATGGCAGAAGAATGTTGATTAATTATTTTATTTTATATTATTAATTTCTTATTAATTTAATATTCATTATTATTTATTCTTATTATTATTAATTTATGATTTTTATTATTTATGTATTATTTTCATTATTCATTTATTTATTATTCATTACTATTTATTTATTATTTATTTAATATTGATTATTATTTGTTTGGGTTTGGGTTTGTTTGGGTTATATTATTATTTTTATATATTGTATATTATCATTATTATTTTTTAAAATTATTTACTTGTTATTATATTTATTTATTATATTTATATTTAAAATATATTATTATTCTTATTTTTTTTATATATCGAAATTCTTTTTTCTTTTATTCTTATTATTATTAATTTATTATTCATTACTATTTATTTATTATTTATTTAATATTGATTATTATTTGTTTGGGTTTGGGTTTGTTTGGGTTATATTATTATTTTTATATATTATATATTATCATTATTATTTTTTTAAATTATTTACTTGTTATTATATTTATTTATTATATTTATATTTAAAATATATTATTACTCTCATTTTTTTTATATATCGAAATTCTTTTTTCTTTTATTCTTATTATTATTAATTTATTATTTTTATTTTATTTACTATTCATTACTATTTATTTATTATTTATTTAATATTGATTGTTATTTGTTTGGGTTTGGGTTTTGTTTGGGTTATATTATTATTATTTTTATATATTATATATGATCATTATTATTATTTTTTTATTATTTACTTGTTATTATATTTATTTATTATATTTATATTTAAAATATATTATTATTGTCATTTTTTTTAAATATTGAAATTTTTTTTTCCTTTTATTCTTATTATTATTAATTTATTATTTTTATTATTTATTTATTTATTATTTATTTAATATTGATTATTATTTGTTTGGGTTATATTATTATTTCCTTGTTATTATATTTATTTATTATATTTATATTTAAAATAAATTATTATTCTCATTTTGTTTTATATATTAATATTTTGTTTTATATATTTAAATTAAATTATTATTTTTATATATTAAATATTATCCATACTATTTATATTATTTATTTATTATTATATTTATTTCGTACATTCATTTATTATTTATTATATATTATTTTTTATTTTATTTACTCATTTATTTAATATTATTATAGTTATTTTTATTTTTTATCATAATTGTTTTTTACGCCCGACAATGTGCCAACTTTCGTTGTCGATAAAAAAAAATAAATAAATAAATAAAAAAGCCAAAATACATTTTATTCGAGCTAACCAACGGAGCCCAAGAGTCTCACGAGACGAGGAATTAAAAGCGAGCGAGACAAATTTGTCGGGTTTATTTTTAGTTGCTCTTCCGACATTGCCGGACCACGAACTACGAAGCTCGATTATCCTAGGTAATGGACCGACCAATCTATGTTAAAAATTATTTGCTCATCGTTTACTTTGTTTTTTTTTCCTCATTTTTCTCGTTAGGTTCTTACGACAAAATGAGTTCTTTTAATTATAAAGTTATTTTTATAATGAATTATGAATAAAATTCATTTTTTTTTTAAATTTTATATATATTTTTTTTACTTTATCGCTCATCGTGAGAAATCCATTCGATGATGTTTTTAAATTGATTTTTATATGTACAGTACTGGACAAAAAAAAAAGTACGAGATAGTGAAAATTTCTTGGCGCACTAAAATTTACATAGCGGGCTCAAAAATAAAGGTAATTAAATTTCCCAAGTGGCGTTTTGAAGGGGACAAGTTTACCTTTGTTTTGCTTTTTTCGAAAATTTTCTACGATTTTTTTTCGCCCCGGTGCGCACTCTCGAACTCGGCCATTTTTCGGCGATTTTTTTCGACGTCGAAAATCAACTGCAAAGTTTGTGGAAAATTTTTTTCCTCGCTTTTTTCCATGGGAAACTTGAAGAGAATGTCAAAACTGACATTTTAATTTTTTAGAAAGTCTCGTACAATTTTTTTTCGCCCTAGTATTGCATTTTTGGCTGAAAAAGGGATGTTTTAGAAAAAAAAGGCGTCATCGACGAACTATAGGGTAATATTCAAGAAAACGTCAAGAGGGTAAAAAGTTGCATGGGTTCACACTGGAGTGGCTAGAATTTTTTCAGAATTTTTCTTGGACATTTTTTTTTTTTGCCATTTTTGGTTGGCACTTCGATGATTGGAGAGGCTCCACTTGGGACTTATGGGGTCTAGGACAATTAATTATGAAGTTATTTTTATAAAGAATTATAATTGAAATTCATTAAAAAAAAAAAAAAAAAAAAATTCAATTTTTTTTTTACTTTATCGCTCAACGCGAGAAATCCATTCGATGTTTTTGTCTCTCGCTGCGCAGTGTCGTCTTTTTTTTTTCGCGCAAACATTTCGCGCTTTATCTCTCTCGTTGTGCTCGCAATTGGAAGAGATTGCTGAACGTTCATCGCGCTTCAGATTAAACACACGCGACGAGCTTTATCGGGCAAATTATTGCCGAAGAAATACATCGTGCGTACAGCTCGTGGGAAATTAAAAAAAAAAAAAAAAAAATTAAAAAATAAACAAAATGCCTCATAAAATGGTCAATGAATGCACCGGATGTGACCCGAGGCAATCGTAACGATTGAGATGAGAAAAAAAAAAAAAGGCCACACAACACAATACGATCGTCTCTGGGATCGTTATAAATCTCGAGACGCTTGCTCGATGATCGTCTATTTGGTCGAAAGTCCGCGAGCTATACCACGATAAGAGCCATAAGAGCCACGAGATAAGAGAGCAAAATGTGTGCAATTGCGCTAAAGAAATCTCGCGAATGCACCGAGCAGCGAAAAATTCCTCCGAGCGTGAAGGCTCGAAAAAGAAACTATTTTTTTATTTTTTTTTACTTCACTCAGTACAATAATGGACGGTTTATGCAACGAGTACAATAAAATTTCGTATAATACTGGACGAAAAAACTTTTTCTAACCTCGCGTGATTGCAACACTTGCCTAAGGCTCGTGCTGCAAACTCACACTCGTTAAAAAACGCTTTTTTCGTCCTTGTGTCATAATGTACTATTTATTTTCTATTTTAATCAACGTCAAGCCCGGCGTGAAAAATGATGCATTATTGGGTCTGAACGAAATTGGCAACGAAAAAAAAACATTTATTCCAATCTGTACGATAATGGCCATTTTATGCACGCTTTGCGTCCGTAAAAACCCCATTTTTACACCTCGTAAAATAAAATTTCGTGCAACACTCGACGAAAAAACTTTTTCTAACCTCGCGTGATTGCAACACTTGCCTAAGGCTCGTGCTGCAAACTCACACTCGTTAAAAAACGCTTTTTTCGTCCTTGTGTCATAATGTACTATTTTTTTTCTATTTTAATCAACGTCAAGCCCGACGTGAAAAATGATGCATTATTGGGTCTGAACGAAATTGGCAACGAAAAAAAAACATTTATTCCAATCCGTACGATAATGGCCATTTTATGCACGCTTTGCGTCCGTAAAAACCCCATTTTTACACCTCGTAAAATAAAATTTCGTGCAACACTCGATGAAAAAACTTTTTCTAACCTCGCGTGATTGCAACACTTGCCTACGGCTCGTGCTGCAAACTCACACTCGTTAAAAAACGCTTTTTTCGGCCTTGTGTCATAATGTACTATTTTTTTCTATTTTAATCAACGTCAAGCCCGGCGTGAAAAATGATGCATTATTGGGTCTGAACGAAATTGGCAACGAAAAAAAAACATTTATTCCAATCTGTACGATAATGGCCATTTTATGCACGCTTTGCGTCCGTAAAAACCCCATTTTTACACCTCGTAAAATAACATTTCGTGCAACACTCGACGAAAAAACTTTTTCTAACCTCGCGTGATTGCAACACTTGCCTACGGCTCGTGCTGCAAACTCACGCTCGTTAAAAAAAGTTTTTTACATCCTTGTGTCATAATGTACTATTTTTTTCTATTTTAATCAACGTCAAGCCCGGCGTGAAAAATGATGCATTATTGGGTCTGAACGAAATTGGCAACAAAAAAAAACATTTATTCCAATCTGTACGATAATGGCCATTTTATGCACGCTTTGCGTCCGTAAAAACCCCATTTTTACACCTCGTAAAATAACATTTCGTGCAACACTCGACGAAAAACTTTTTGTAACCTCGCGTGATTGCAACACTTGCCTACGGCTCGTGCTGCAAACTCACACTCGTTAAAAAACGTTTTTTTCGTCCTTGTGTCATAATGTACTATTTTTTTTCTATTTTAATCAACGTCAAGCCCGGCGTGAAAAATGATGCATTATTGGGTCTGAACGAAATTGGCAACAAAAAAAAAACATTTATTCCAATCTGTACGATAATGGCCATTTTATGCACGCTTTGCGTCCGTAAAAACCCCATTTTTACACCTCGTAAAATAAAATTTCGTGCAACACTCGACGAAAAAACTTTTTCTAACCTCGCGTGATTGCAACACTTGCCTTCGGCTCGTGCTGCAAACTCACACTCGTTAAAAAACATTTTTTTCGTCCTTGTGTCATAATGTACTATTTTTTTCTATTTTAATCAACGTCAAGCCCGGCGTGAAAAATGATGCATTATTGGTTCTGAAAGAAATTGGCAACAAAAAAAAACATTTATTCCAATCTGTACGATAATGGCCATTTTATGCACGCTTTGCGTCCGTAAAAACCCCATTTTTACACCTCGTAAAATAAAATTTCGTGCAACACTCGACGAAAAAACTTTTTCTAACCTCGGGTGATTGCAACACTTGCCTACGGCTCGTGCTGCAAACTCACGCTCGTTAAAAAAAGTTTTTTACATTCTTGTGTCATAATGTACTATTTTTTGAAAATTGTTGCACGTATCGGTACAATCTTTTTTTTCGCTTAAAGCTACACTCTTATAGAATAGAAAATAATTTTTTTCTTGTTGTTGCATATAAATGTATATTTATTTAACAATTTATAATGGTGTAAAGGCATGAAAGAAAAAAAAAGAGAATTAAGAATCTTTTTGAATTTTTTCATATTAATTAATGAATATTTAATTTAATAATTAAATTTTTATCGAATATTAAAATTTATCCAATATTTAAATTAGACTATTATTAAACAATTATTTAATAATATTCAAATTAAATATCAAATAATTCATAATAAATTCGAATATTATTGATCACTTGTTTGAATTAATTCGTCAATGTTTCACGAATAATTAATATTGTTGAAAAATAATAATACGAACTGTAAATGAGTTTCGGTGAAAAATGAGTTTTTCAATGAGTTCCAATTGAAAAATGAGTTTCAATAATCGATGTAAAGAAAAAATAGAGCTTTATTTTTATTTATTAGCTAATGATTCATCGGTAATTATGAATTTTTCATCAATTTATTACGATTTTTGAAAAATGAACATTTCTCGTTCCCAGAACATTTGTCATCACCTTCGCATTGTTACGCATTTGGGAATAAATTTATCACGAGGTTGCGATAACGCTGATGCGCACGATTAAGCATTTTTTTTCTATCGACGAAACTCGGAGCTAGCAAATTCTCGAGCTCGTCCGTCTGACTGTTTGGCAATCTCTCGGACAATTTTCTTCCCATCTTTAATTTGTTTGGGTTAATAAATCGCGTTTTTCGTACGATATAATTTTTTTATAATTTTAGAATAATCATGTAATTTTTTTATAATTTTACAATAATTAGTTATCAACAGTAGGTAATAGACTGTCAAAATAATCAAATGTTGCCACTTACGTTTTTTTACGTTATCGATAATTCGATAAACTCATCATTTTATTAGTGACTATTGTGACGTAAGCGAATAAGTGTGATCGTTTATTCGAAGTCTTTCGAAACCTTGCGCAAGCGATTTGTTAAACATTGGCATATGATTCATCATGTTTTTATATTCAGAGGCTGCGTAGCGAGACTCATTTCCTTGAACGGGACGATTTTCAAATCTCTCACGTTTTCCACAATATACAGCGTGTGCCGAAAGACAGGGGGCAATTTAGCGCGAGAATGTAGATCGTGAAATTCCGAAGAGAAAAGTCCTTGGCCATTTTGCTCTCCGATCGATCGTTGCTGAGATATTAATTGACAAAGATTCCGGCCAATCCGGTGAGTCGATTGCTCCTCCCACTTCGTCACTGAACGACGTGATTGGCCATCACTAATCGATTGATAGCGAACGAACGGTGCATCGGAGGGAAAAATCGATGAGGACTTTTCTGTTCAGAATCACAAGGTCTTAAGGGAGGGTATCTGAAGGGGGTCAATTTAAGGGGGTAAATTCGAAAAAAATCAACTTTTGTTTACACTTTCTTATAATATAGACTCCTGAGAATATGTTATCAAAAGGAAATTTTGAAATTCGCTTTGCCTTTTAAATATATTTTTCATTTGGGACACCCTGTATATTAGTTCTCGGCACATATCTCTCGTGAGTCTTACTCACACATTCTTCAGCAATCTCTCTCGTCCGTGCCAGTGGTTCGTTTTTCTTTCTATGTACCTCTGCATCTTCGAGGTTATAGGGGCGAGACTTTCCTCTACATTAAGGCACTTGAAAAGAATTTTTCGGGTCGGTCCAACGGACCAGATGATGCGTCGGCAGGCGCATTCTCGTAGCAGGAAAATCGTGCACGAATGTGTGAAGGACTTTCGTCAATATTTTCAACTCTTCGAATATTCACAATCATTTTTCTTTTTAAATAATGCTTCTAGATATTCAAATTCAGATTTACCTATTTTTATTTAGATAACTTAATTATTTAGATATATCTTTACGATATTTAGAGTCAAAATATTTATCTTGAAGAAATAAAAAATATAATCTTAAATTTAAATTCGAAGATATTTAGATATTTTAAGTATTTAAATTACGATTAAGGTTCATATTTTTCAACAAGGTTTTTAGATATCCGTTTAAATTTTTTCACATTTTTAGATCACGTTTTCTAGGAACTTGGATTAATTTTTTTCATTTTATAAAATATTTTATATTTAGATATTTATTCGAAGGGTTTGAAAAAAGATTTTTCGAAATTTTGATTTATTTTTATGTTTCTTTAGATTTTTCGCCAAGTTCTTCATTCATTATTTTTGGATAACTTGTTTTTTTTTATATTTGCTAGAAAATCTTTAATTTTTTTT
>OZ010712.1:1103677-1132944 GCA_963932345.1 Ophion ventricosus | reverse complement strand
ATTTGACACAAATAATTGAGTATTCCGATAAAAAATGTAATGTTCATCACAAAATTACGCAATTTTTTTTTCGACCAGGCCTCGAAATTTTTTTTTCGACTAGAAGTCATTGAAAATCGTATTTCTCTCAGTCGCAAAAGCTCCGCGAAAGGCCCTTAAAAAATACATGGCCACCTTAAAATGATCACCCTGCATGTTTAAATTTGAATTTTAAATTAATTTCATAATTTTATAATTCTTTTCATAATTTTATAATTCATTTCATAATTTTATAATTCTTTTCATAATTTTATAATTAATTTCATAATTTTATAATTTCACAAGTTTACAATTCATTTTATATTTTTATAATTCATTTCATAATATTATAATTCATTTCGTAATTGTATAATTTATTTCATAATTTTACAATTCATTTCACAATTTTACAATTCATTTCACAATTTTACAATTCATTTCATAATTTTATAATTCATTTGAATATATATAATGTTTTTTTTACAATTTTGCCGTTGCACTAAACAATTATATCGAATTAAAAATTATATTTTCATTGTCGATAAAGAAATTGGGGCGAATCTTTTATTTTTTCTTACTGCACAGCACAGACAAGTGCGCGTAATTGAACCCTCCAAATTTTCTCCCGCTCTCCATTAGCAACGAGGCAACCTTCTACTTGGAATTATTTTATATTTTTATTTTTTTTTCACAAGCTCGTCAGACATATTTCTTTGTCGGGACCCGCCGACAAAGTTCGTGCACGTGACCCTTCAACATTTCCTTCGCTCTTGAGCTTCAAATTGTTTGGGTCAAAGTCCGTCAGATCGAGTCGAAAAAAATCGCTCGTTCGTCGAAAAACGTTCAATTCACGTTCGTGGTATCGTCGAAGAATTTTTTTAATTGAGAATAAAAAAGAGAGAGTTTAAATTAATAGAAAATTGAAAAAGAAAAAAATAAATAAAATATTTTGGAGAAAACAAAAATGTTTAAGTTAATTAAAAAATTAGGAAATTGAAAAGAAAATAATCGAATATTTTTGAAAAAAAAGAATGTTTAATTGAAAAGAAAAAAAGAATAGAATATATTGGAATTTTTTTTTTCAAATCGGAAATTGAAAAGAAAAAAAATAGAATATATTGGAGAATTTTTTTTTTTCAAATTGAAAGGGAATTGAAAAGAAAAAAATGGAATATTTTGGAGGAAAAAAATGTTGAAATTAATATGAAATTAAAAAGAAAATAATACAATATTTTGGAGAAAAAAATGTTGAAATTGATAAGAAATTGAAAAGGAAATAATAAAATATTTTGGAGAGGACGATTTTTTACAATGGAAAACAATAAATTTTTATTTTTCAACGTTTTACGTTAATTTTTTCAATTTCTCAATTTTTTGAAACAATCATATTATGTTATTTTCCAAGTAAATTTTTTTATCTACTGCTTATTTATTTGCTAATTTTTTTCTTTAATTAAAATTTTTTTTAAATTAATTTCTTTTATTTTTTCTTCAATTTTTCTTACTCCAATTACTTCATTTTTTTTGTCAATTTTTCTATAATTTTCCATATTTATTTCATTTTTTTTTCCGATACTACCCCATTTTTACATATTTTTCTACGACCGAATTACGTTAATTTGCGATCCAATGACAAATCCAATCTATAGGAATTTCCAAAAAGCTGCAATTAATTTTTCGACCTTTTCCATCCGAAATATCATTCAAACGTGCGTTTTTACCTTCATTGATAATTAATTATCCGTATTCACGTTAAACCTACACAACCCTCTATGGTTATGTCTGTAAACTACTTTACCAGCGGTCGATAAGTTACCATAAAATTCTGTCGACTGCTCGCCCATCGCCAGGCCTACCACAATTGCAACGTTTATTAGACATCGACCAGGCTTTTTTCCTTAGACCACGAGAGGACTGACAACCCTGGTCGTAAGTCACATCCCGAACGATTCTATTTTCCAACATACTCGTATATCTGCCTATATTTTCCTTATCTGGTCACCATCAGATGGTAAGGCAGATCGTAAGAAGATTCTGCTTTACCATCAGATGGTAAGGGAGATCGTAAGAAGATTCTGCCTTACCATCAGATGGTAAGGGAGATCGTAAGAAGATTCTGCCTTACCATCAGCTGGTAAGGCAGATCGTGACTGTACCGATGGCGATAAAATTCATCGAATCTTCTATTAGTTTATTTCTTACTAAAAATTAATTAATTAAACCCAATTTCTCTCGTAAAAAAAAAACAATAAAAAATCAATTAATTCCCATTAACTTCTCTCGTAAAAAAAAATCAATTTCCATTAATTTCTCTCCGAAAAAATCATTTAAAAAAAATCGAACTTAATTTATTACTCTCGTACAAAACTTACGATCCGGAAATTCTATCTCAGAGGAAATTCTTTTTACCCTTCGTCCTAGGAACTTCATTCAGCGTTTATTTCCAAAATCGATTTTTCTCCACTTTTCTCAAAATTCGATGTCCGAAACTTTCATTCACGCGATTGTCGGTTAAATAATTCGTGCGAGACTTTCATTCATTGACACAATTTTATTTACAATAGAAAACGAACAAAAAAGACCGTCGATAACATTTGTAATTTAAAAAAAAATCTACAGTTTCGTTTTTTTTTCTTATTTTTTTAAAATTAAGTGAAATAAAAATTATCTAAGTGTGGGCGATGCATGTTTCTCAGTGTGCGATAATTTGCGATTAACAAATACGTATCGTATGCTCGAAGGCAATTTTTTTGGTTTTTTTTTTTCGTGTGTTTGCGCGGAAAAATTGGGCGATTGATTTTTCCATCTCGGGGCGAGGGGGGGAGGCAGCTATTCAACAATGCAAATTAATTTAACTTACAGTATAATTGTATATTATTATGATTATAATTAATGCACAAAGCGAGAATTGCGCAAATATTAGGCAGCTGTAGAAATAATTGCAGAAAAAATAGTTATTATTTTGGATTTTTGGAAAAATTTTGGAAGACTCATAAAATCATTATTTTTTTTTATAAAAAAAAATACTTGCAATATCGTTATTTTATCCGATTGAATAAAAATACTCTAAAAAATGGTTTTGTTTTTATTTTTGGAAGAAGGCTCGAAAAATCAGTTTTTTTTCGGAAAAATGAGAAAAAAATCGTTATTATTTTGGTTTAAGAAAAAAATACTTGAAAAATTGGTTTTTTTTTTTTAAATGCAGAAAAAGTCTTTATTATTTTGGATTTTGAAAAAAAAACTCGGAAAATCATTTTTTTATTGGATTTGTGGAAGAAGACTCGGAAAATCGTTTTTTTTTTTGGAAAAATGCTGAAAAAATCGTAATTAAATAATAACGATTTTTTCGTTTTTGGATTTCGAAAAAAACACTCAAAAAATCGTTACTATTTTGGATTTTTAGGAAAAAATGTTCGAAAAATCTTTATTATTTTGGATTTTGATGAAAATACTCGAAAAATCGTTACTTTTCTGGATTTTTGGAAAAGTCCTGGAAAAATCATTCTTTTTTTTTTTTTGGATTTTGAATAAAATACTCTCAAAATCGTACTTTTTTTTTTTGGATTTTTGGAATAACGCTCGAAAAAAATCGTTATTTTTTAAAACTAACTTTCTGAAAGTAAGAAAAATGTTAGTAAATAAAACGAATATGCCGAATAAATGTTTAAAAATAATAATGTTTACTTCACGAGTTACACAAATGTGTTAATAAAATTTTTCGATTTATTAATACTTCCATTCGAACTCCATTTTTCCAAAAGATGGATTTTTTTTTTTTTTTTTTTTTTTTCTTCAAACGATTACCTCACTGAAATCGGGAAAATACGTTAAATTTTCAAAAATCCACCTCACTCTTGAGACGCGAGACCCTTGAGAATTCGTTGCCGAAAAAAAAAAAAAAAAAAAAAAAATCGGTCTCGATCTCGAGGTACACTAAACGTCAAAACTATGCGGGTTACAGTAAGAAACGATTATTTCTCGCCTGCCGGCGATTGGCAAAATCTTTTTCTCGCCCACCACACCGCAGCGAGAGATGCCGAGAGAAATCCAATTCCCGCAACTATACCCATTGATATTGCCCTGTGCCTCCTGTAGGCCGGTACGTCCAAAGTAAAACGACTTCCGGTCATACTTTCGATCGCAAGACTCTCGCTGTCCGCGGTAACCTCGAAAGTATAAGTGTTGTCCTCCTCTAAATATTTCACTGTCGATACAAAAGATAAGTTATCGACTGCCGATAATCGTGAGAGAGAGAGAGAGAGAGAGAGAGAGAGTGAGATTTTAGGTTATGAAAATATTAACGGTCGCTCCCAAACGAACTCACCCAAGTAAAATGGATCGACTGTTTTCGCCCTGCCGTAAAATTGTTCCGTCGAGCTGCGGTACCATTTGACCGTGTAATGACTGACGTACTCTCGGCCGAACAACGGTGGATCCCAAGTCACCAGATAACCCTCGGCAGTCGGTTGAACTTTGCCATTTCGCGGTGGTCCCATAGTTTCGGTTTCTTCAATGATTTATTTGTTTTATTTAAAAACATTTTTTTTTTACATAAAACAACAATTTTTTCACCACGCCCCCTCCCCCCCCCCCCGCTTCCCTTAATTTTTGACATTGATTTATTAAATACTAACCTTTACTGCTACGAAATTCCGATGCCGAATTACGATCCATCGAACCTACGAGCGATCAAATATTGTTCAACAAAACAACGTTCGTATTGCAAATGTTAACGGGTTTTGCTGAGTCGTCGAAAAATTGTTTCGGTGCACACGTCTGATCAACGTTCTGATCGAAGTTCTGAGCAAATTTCTCATCAAAGTTTTGATCAAAGTCTGATCAAAGTTCTGATCAAAGTTCTGATCAAAGTGCTGATCAAAGTCTGATCAAAGTACTGAGCAAAGTCTGATAAAAGTTCTGATCAAAGTTCTGAGCATGATCAAAGTCTGATAAAAGTTCTGAGCATGATCAAAGTCTGATCAAAGTTCTGAGCATGATCAAAGTCTGATCAAAGTTCTGAGCATGATCAAAGTTTGATGAAAGTTCTGAGCATGATCAAAGTTTGATCAAAGTTCTGAGCATGATCAAAGTTTGATCAAAGTTCTAAGCATGATCAAAGTCTGATCAAAGTCTGATCAAATTTCTGATCAAACTTCTGATCAAAGTTCTGATCAAAGTTCTAATCAAAGTCTGATCAAAGTTCTGATCAAAGTCTGATCAAAGTTCTGATCAAAGTCTGATCAAAGTTCTGATCAAAGCCTGATCAAAGTTCTGAGCAAAGTCTGATCAGTCTGAGCAAAGACTGATCAAAGTTCTGAACAAAGTCTGATCAGTCTGAGCAAAAGTCTGGTCAAAGTTCTGAGAAAAGACTGATCAAAGTTCTGAGCAAAGTCTGATCAATGCAATCAGCTAGAAATCCATTTGCGGTACATTCTCAATAAAAGAGAAGCAAATGAACAACTTGACTTCGCCTGCTGAAGATTAATCAAATAGCTGTTTGGGTCGAATAGCAAAATAAATGACTTCATCGTTTGGGGGTTTTTCTTTTTTTTTTTGATTCGTATGTCTCACGGTTATCCGTCGTGCTGAAAATTGTTCAGTTGATCAATAATAACCTTGATTTGGTAGAGTCAGTACTCGCAAAGCCTTGCTGAACATTCCGTCACCGTGTTTGTCCTGACTCAGTACCATGAATTCGTACTCTTGTCCCGGCGCCAGATTCAGTACAGTTGCTTCCGTTATCTTCTTCGATGGAATCTTCATGGTCTTCCATTCCGCCGTATCGGTTGGCCTGTACCTAAAATCAGAAAAGACACCCTTTAGATTGTCAATCAAGTCAGGGGGATGATGGTAAGGAATTTTGATCATACCATACGGCGTATTCCATTCTTGGTCTTACGTATCCTGGCACCCAGGTCAAGGTGACAGCTGTTTTGCTGCTGTTGGCGCTCAAGTTGTATGGAGCTCTTGGTGGTACGTTGAGTACCATGAGCTCGGCATCGGCAACAACAGTGGCGGCTTCGTTACTAGCGGCGCACTGATACAAGCCACGATCATGTTCCTGGATCCTTTCTATCGTGAGATTACCACCACGAAGAATGGTGCGCTCTTGGGCCAACGGGGAGCCGTCCTAACGATGGAAAATCCAAAAATCAAAATAACCAAAGGCCTTTCACGGATCAACTTTCGAATAGTTGTTAACCTCCCTTTTGGATTGGAATTTTGCACAGACCTTTATGAATCTTTGACCGAATGGATTTTTTTTTTGGAAATATCGAATCTTGAAAATTAAGAAATTAATCGAAAAGACGAAAACCCAACACTCAAAGTAAGCCCAATTAAATTTTGCCCCTCAACTCGCCCCAAGCCTAAGAATTAGGGGTTGAAAACTTAAAAATCGCCGTATCTCGATAATTAATAGCCCGATCAAAAAAAGGTTTAAACAAAAGTTGTTTGGCATAATAACATAAGTATAAAGTTATCTGAAGTTCGACCCCCTATCTTTGAAAATAGCGGCACAAAAACGATTCGAAAATTCGGGGTTGATGCGAAAATATCTTTAGAAAATCGTAAAAAATATTTATATATTAAAAAAAAAAAAAATTCTATATATATCGAATCAGGATAAGTTCCTCAATATTTCTAGCGAGAAAAAAAAAATTCTCGCTAGAAGAAGAATTTTTTGCTCTCGCGGAGGATACATTTTCAAGCAAACCCGAATTTTAAAACCGTTTTTGTGCCTCTATTTTCAAAGATAGGGCATAGGACGTTAGAAAACTTTATACGTATTTTATTATTCCAAATAACTTTTGTTTGAAACATTTTTTGATCAAGCTATTAATTATCGAGATACCCCGATTTTAAAGTTTTCAACCCCTATTTCTTAGGGTTGGGGCGAATTGAGGGGCAAACTTTCATTGGCGTTACTTCTACTATGCAACTATTTAGCTTCCATCAAAAATTATAATTCTACGTTAAAAAGTGCTGTGTTTTCGTCTCGTTTATTAGATGAGAAGGGTTGATTCGTACCTTGAACCATACTATAGCAGGCCTCTGTGATTGATCACCATCCCTTGCGTCGCAAGGTATCTCCAGGGTCTCGCCGAGTTTCCTCATGTAGAGTCGTTGAGGTGTGACGGTAAAGATTGGTGGTCTTTGAACAACCTGAATCATGTGGAATCAAATAACACTTGCATCCTGTGGAATCAAACTCGTCAAAGGCAACCAAATACATCGATCAAAATGAATTCTAACAGGATGTGCTGTTCCCTCTAGTGTCTTCATGCGAAGGCGTAAAATTGTGGCGTCAAAGATTGTAGGTCTTTGAACCACCCGATGGGTTTGAGATCAAGTTACATTGGCTTCCTCTCGAATCAATGGCGTTAACGTAGCAAATAAAATATATCGGTCACAATCAATTCTAATGTAACCGGATGGGTCATTGGTTCCAGAGCGTGGAGTGGACATCTTTGACCGTGGACTAAGTGGCTCCCGAGCTACGAACTGGGGATGAATATATCTATAGGAGCACAATTGGCGAAGAACGAGTCGTAATGCGCGTCGTCAACTGCTCTCAATCTCCTCAATCAACACATCGGCGCTTCTCTTTTCAATCCACCTTTCGCAGACGGCCGTTTGTATTTGTAGAAAGGAGACAGCACAATTGCGAGATGATTGGACTTGCTTGATTTTTCGTTAGGTCCAAGTCAATGCCCAAACAATTGGGCAAGGTGGTTGGACTGTTTTGAGGCAGGTCAAAGTACGATCTTTGGTAACGCGTATCGATCATTGCTCATTGTGGCCCAGGAATTGAAGTACAGTGAGCATTGATCTGGGATGGGATTTGGGATGGACCACAATGATTATTGATCATTGTGGTCCATCCCAATCATTCAATGCCCAAACAAGTCAATGCCCAAACAATTGGACAAGGTGGTTGGACTGTTTTGAGGCAGGTCAAAGTACGATCTTTGGTAACGCGTATCGATCATTGCTCATTGTGGCCGAGGAATTGAAGTACAGTGATCGTTGATCATTTGATTTGGGATGGACCACAATGATCATTGTTCATTTGATGCGGGGTAGACCACAATGATTATTGATAATACAGTTTGGGCTAGACCACACTGATCAAATATCGAATCAAATAATCTGTTTCTTGATTATTTTATTTGATTCAATATTTGATCGCCATCTTCAATCACTGTGGTCTAGACTAAACAATTGGACACGATGGTTGGGGTGTTTTGTGACAGGTCAAAGTACGATCCATGTTTGGGTAGATTTGATTCAGACCGTAAAGATCACTAATCATTTGATTCGGCTTGATCGCTGTTTATTTGACTTGGCATGGACCAAAAATGAGCATTGATCATTAGATTCGGGTTCGACGACAATGATAATTGATTATTTGGGCTAGATCCCGTTGATCAAAGAACAACGTCCAAATTAAATAATAAAAAAAAAAACCAATCTTACCACAGAGATCGTTGGGCTGGGCCCTTCCGTGCCCAATTCGTTGTACGGCGTACAACTGTAACTTCCGGAGTGAGTCTCGTCAACCTTGCTGAAGTATAGCGATCCATTCCTGCGATAAAAGACCCCAGGCACGTTGTAAGGATCGAAAAGGAATCCATCCTTCTCCCAACGCAAATTCGTCAGCGGTGGATTCGCCCTAAAGTGACAATCCAGACGACCGGGTTTCCCATAGGGTAGAAAAACATCTCGGGGTGCGTAAATGACCTTTGCCTTGTCTGTAAAAAGCCCGGAAGAGCTCTGATGAGCCATCAATGTCTAATTGGCATTGCGGAAATTTGATTCTTAGATGTGACGGTTCAAATCAAGATGAAAATTCAGTCAGACTCCAATCAGATTACAATCAAACCAAGCCTGACAGTTTTTCTTTAACGTCGTGCAGATGATGTGTCATTCTGATCGAACGAAACCATTGGCAGGCCTCTACGACACTCACACTGAACATTGAGGAAGGCTGATGCCTTTTGGGTGTCACCCTGATTGCTTGTTACGACGCAAGTGTATTCCCCAAGGTCACCAATCGCAGCTGGACGAATCTCCAGTGTGCCGTTGTCGTTTATCAAAGCTCTGAATCTCAGATCCTGTTGTAAAATCATTTCAGGGTCAACTTTCAAAGATTTTTTTTTCCCTTCCAATGCAAATCCTGACGCATTAGCTCGTATCTAGGATCCAAACGATTGGTTTCCATCAACCCCAATCAGATGGCAATCAATCAGCCAATCCTACCTCCAATCCTGTAATCTCAATGCCGTCACGGAGCCACGTGACAATTGACGTTTCATCGTTGGCGACACACTCGAAATCAACGTCATCACCCTCCATCACCGTTCTGTTGACGGGTGGTATTGCCAGCAGATTTTCACCTGGAACATCGTCCGTCGGCGAGGCGCCTGCATTGAACGTTTTAATTAGTCTGCCCGGTTTTTGGTTAGTAAGGGGCAACTCTACGATCTACCGCGGCTATTATCGTCAATCAATTTTTACGCCAGGTCAACGCTTGATTGGCTCTCCAAGGGGTTTTTTTTTGGATTTGTTTGGGTTAGAGGAGAGTGGGTCACAATGTGTCACGGGGCACTTTGAGCCACATGCGATATCTCGGAGGTTTGTAGCTCGTAAATTCCAATTTTTTTTTGTGTTGGACCGCGATTTATATTTGGTTTCGTCAGGCCTAAAAGAAAGTCGATAGCAGCTCGCAAAGGATTATTAAAAATTAAAAATTGATTTGAGGCTTGGAAAAAAAAGTTTTCGCTCGCCGCGGAAAACGTAAAATGTAACGACACTTTCTGTAGCGGCTTGGGTTTTTCATTCGTAGTTTAATTAATCGTTATTTTCATCAATAATCAAATATTTTACTAGTGGGGTACAATGTGTCACCGAGTTGTGGGACACAATGAGTCGGCTCCCAATGAGAAAACAAAGAAGTGACGACGCTCCGAAGAAGCGCAATGTGTCACGGACAACTGTCAACCATACGCGATTTCTCGAAGCCACATTGTACCCCACTCGTGGGGCACAATGAGCCAATCCGCACATTTTTTGCGATCCCATTATGCAAGGATTGTCAATATTTTTGCAAACAATATGGTAACTTCATTGTACGCCCAAAGGTCTATAAAATTGCTTTTTCTAATCAAACTACTTCGGTAAGAGTAAAAATTCGTGACACACTGTGCCCCATCTTTCCCCACTTATTGGCGCATTATACCATTTTTCTCGAAACAAAATGGTTTTAGACAAAAACTGTATAGAACATAAAAGATAAATATTTTTATGGGCTACAACTTTTGTAGGAAATATTTTTCTCTTAGATCAATATTTATTGAAATAAAATAGAAAAACTTTTCTAAAATAGTTTTTGTGATTTTTGATCTTCCAAATCAAATTGGCGGATATGTTAACTATCATTTTCGTGATCAGCGTATAAATTCAGCACTGGAATGTGAAAATTCTTAAAATTATTGGCACATATATGTAAACAGTTCAATTGTTTAATAAATTGTACCTAAAGTTTCATAAATGTAAAACGTTTTGTTCCTTTCCAAAAAAAAACGATCAAACTTTATTTTTTCATCGTCCCCTTGATAAAACGTTTAAAAAACTTTCTTTCATGCGTTTTTCGGAAAATTTGATACCGATAAATTTTTTTTGTTTTCTATGACGTATACAAATTTTGCAACTTATTGTTAGATAAATAGAAAATAAATCGCATTTCCCGTGGCAATTGATACAAAGCCATTGATCAAACAGCCTGGAAGTGCCTTTTGTCACTCCGACCAACGCGTTACACTGTCATTTGGAAAAAAAAGTGAACCGGATAGGCGTGTTCCCTCGCTATTCAGAAATTTCGATAGATCCTGCTATCGTTGTTTTTCAATTGACCTGATAAATCTCCATTCATCTGTATCTCGTTGAGACAATTCTGTTTTTTTTTTAATTTATTTTTTGAATTTAGTTGAACAATATTCCAGGATGGGTTTGGGTCTAATAGTTAATAATAGACTTTTTGGTTAATGTTAATTAAGCAGGAGAGAGAAAATTATTTGTAAAGTATTTATTGATGTTGCATTAAATTGTTGTAATTACTATAATTTTTTTAATTACTATAATTATCATAACGATGATTTAAATTAAATATCAAAATTCAATTCAAACAATTAAAAAAAAAAAAAAAAAAAAAAAAATACAAAACAATTCAATCTTCAGGATTTTCCGGATTTTCGAAGACATATTTTTTCGAAAGTGCTCAAAAATTCAATTCCAAATTTATTTTTCGCTATTTTAGAACATCGATCGTTAACGAAAATCGTTTAGCTACAAAAAAAAAAGTCTTCGATAAATCGTTTCAAACGTTTTCGTTTTTCAAAATATACATTTTTTTTGAATTTTTTTTTTCGCTACTCACGAGACTGGAATTTTTTTGGAAAAAATATTGAAAAAAAAATCATTTCGATGAAGTATGTTTCGAATTTTTTTCAAAATCGTTAAAAAGTTTTAGCAATCTTTTTAGGGATTTTTTTTTTCGAAAAGTCCATTACGATACAAACTGAAACATCCTTTTTTTTTTTTTTCGAGAAATTACAGAATTTTTTTGAGCGATTTTAAATAATTTTTGGAACATTCCGAAAAAAAAATTTCCCACGAAGTAAAATTTATTTATTTTTCGAAAATTTATTTTCGAAAAATTCCTAGTATTGTCGAATAATGTTCGTAGAAAAAAGCTCACCTTCGATACTCAGGAAGAACCACGTGCCGTTGTTTCGCGAGCTTGGTGAACGGTCGGGAAATATGACTTTGCACTCGAACCAGCCCTGATCGCTTTCTCGTATGTTGGTTACGTTTATACTGCCCTGTCCGTATTCACGGCTGACAGGTCCCTCGAGCAAGTGTATCCGACCTGCATAATCGTCGGCGATTGACAGCACGCTGTTCGCCATTTCATAGCCTGGCACTTCGTACCAGGAAAAAATCGTACGTCCCTGAAACGTTGGATGCACCCTATGACCTTGGCGACAAGGAATACACGAGGCTTGATTCAGGTCGTGACGTCTGATGACGAAGGTCACACGAGAGTTGGCCTGCCTTCGTGACGAAGGACATTGGTCTTGAATCAGATCGTGACATTGATAACGAGGGACATGAGTCTTGGATCAGGTCGTGACCTTGATGACGAGGAACAACTTGGATAGGGTCACGACCACGATGATGAGGAACATCTTGGATCAGGTCACGACCTTGATGCCGAGGGACATGAGACTTAAATCAGGTCGTGAACTTGATGACGAGGAACATCTTGGATGAGTCCGCGACCTTGATGACGAGGAACATCTTGAATCAGGTCGTGATCTTGATAACGAGGGACATGCAGTCTTGGTTCAGCTCGCGACCTTGATAACGAGGAATATCTCGGATCGGGTCGTGACCTTGATGACGAGGATCATCGTGGATGAGGTTAGGAACTTAATGACGAGGTTCATCTTGGATCAGGTCACGACCACGATGACGAGGATTATCTTGGATCAGGTCACGACCTTGATGCCGAGGAACATCTTGGATTAGGTCGTGGCCTCGATGACGAGGAACATATTGGATGAGGTCGTGACCTTGATGACGAGGAACATCTTGGATTAGGTCGTGACCTCGATGACGAGGAACATCTTGGATTAGGTCGTGACCTTGATGACGAGGAACATCTTGGATGAGATCGTGACCTTTATGACGAGGAATATATTGAATGAAGTCGTGACCTTGATGACGAGGAACATCTTGGATGAGGTCGTGACCTTGATGACGAGGAACATATTGGATGAGGTCGTGACCTTGATGAAGAGGAACATCTTGGATGAGATCGCGACCTTGATGACGAGGAACATCTTGAATGAGATCGTAGCCTTGATCACGAGGAACATATTGGATTAGGTCATGACCTTCATGACGAGGAACATCTTGGATGAGGTCGTGACCTTGATGACGAGGAACATATTGGATGAGGTCGTGATCTTGGTGACGAGGAACATCTTGGATGAGTTCGCGACCTTGATGACGAGGAATATCTTGAATCAGGTCGTGATCTTGATAACGAGGGACATGCAGTCTTGGTTCAGCTCGCGACCTTGATAACGAGGAATATCTCGGATCGGGTCGTGACCTTGATGACGAGGATCATCGTGGATAAGGTTAGGAACTTAATGACGAGGTTCAGCTTGGATCAGGTCACGACCACGATGACGAGGAACATCTTGGATCAGGTCACGACCTTGATGACGAGGAACATGAGACTTAAATCAGGTCGTGACCTTGATGACGAGGAACATCTTGGATGAGGTCGTGACCTTGATAACGAGAAACATTTTGGATTAGGTCGTGACCTTGATGACGAGGAACATCTTGGATGAGATCGTGACCTTTATGACGAGGAATATATTGAATGAAGTCGTGACCTTGATGACGAGGAACATATTGGATGAGGCCATGACCTTCATGACGAGGAACATCTTGGACCATGTCGTGACCTTGATGACGAGGAACATATTGGATGAGGTCGTGATCTTGATGACGAGGAACATCTTGGATGAGATCGTGACCTTGATCACGAGGAACATATTGGATGGGGACATGACCTTCATGACGAGGAACATCTTGGATGAGGTCGTGACCTTGATGACGAGGAACATATTGGATGAGGTCGTGATCTTGATGACGAGGAACGTCTTGGATGAGATCGTGGACTTGATGACGAGGAACATCTTGAATGAAATCGTGACCTCGAGGACGAAGAATTTTCCGAGATGTCAGAGCTCAAATAAAAAGCCTCAATGACCTTGAGCACTGACTCAAGGTCAAAAGCTCGAAGACAACATGCTCCTCGGAGCTTTCATTCGAGGTCTGAGCTTCAGGGTCAAGGATCTTCGCTGAAGGTCATTATAACTTGAGGAACTTGAGTCTCAGCTCGGGGATGAATGCTTAAGGTCAACCTCATTGATTTTTATGTCAACGTCAGTAGCTCGAGAATCGAAGAGTCAACTGAAATACGCAACCTTGAGAACGAATGATTCGCCACAAGGTCAGAATGCAAATAAAAGCCTCAACGACCTTGAGCACTGAATCAAGGTCAAAAGCTCGAAGACAAGATAATCTCGGTTTGCTTCAAGTTCAAAGCTTTGAGGACGAGGGAATTGGGTCTCGACTCAAGGTCACTAACTTGATGAACTTGAGGTCGAAAGCTCAAGGTCAAGGTACTTGCATTTCAAGTTCCGGTTTAAAAAAAAAATCAAGACGAAGTTAAATTCTCGTCTTTTTCGAATTAAAAAAAAAAAACATCTTTAAGGGGTTTTTTTTTTCTTCAATTTTTGCACATTTGCAAATTCCTATTTGCAAATGTGTGCTTTCAGGTGGACGAGCGAGTGATAAATTCCACCAAGTGTTGGGAACGTCCCGAGGCGACTGGTCCCTGGCTAGGGCTTGGACAAAACGGTGCTAATGAGGCTTAATTGTTTGACAATGCATTAGTAGTGACCTACTATTGCTGTTACCACCGAGCCACGGCTTGCAGCGTTGCCTCACAGAGCGTAGGAAACTCTCCAGTTGCTTCAGACTCTCCGCAACTGAATATAATGCAGGCATGCCTCCCCCACACCCCCCACCCACCCCCACCCGCACCCCCACCCTCTCTTCTCTCTCTCTCTCTCTCTCTCTCTCTCTCTCTCTCTCTCTCTCTCTCTCTCTCTCTCTCGTATTTCAATTACCAGAGTGCAGAACTTGCTTTGCATACCCATCGTGGCTAGGGAACTCTCAGATTAACTTTCATCATTTCATCGTCTCGTGCAGAGACGACGCTCCGGAATCCACCCCCACCCCCCCCCCCCCCCTCCTATATGCTCCATCTGTGCTTTTTTTCGATCGATTTGAAGTTCTGTGGTCATTTTTTGAGTCATTGGGTAATTGTGGTTTTTCATTGCAATTTTTTATTGCAGAAAAAACTGATTTTTTATATCTTTGATTTTATTTTTTTGTATATTTATAATTTTTTTTTTGTATTTTTATTATATTTATTGAATAGTTTAAAAAAAAAATATTCAATTTCAATCATTTTTTTGAATGATTTTTACTTGGGCAATAATTCAACGTTAAGTTTCAAAATTTAATTCGCCCATTTTTTATGCGTGAAACTTTTAATTCGAACACAAAACAAAATGCTGAAAAAAAATGATTCATCTTATTAATTTTATATTTATACTTGTTAATAATGATAGTTAATAATGATTATTTTAATGTATGGAATAGTCAATTTTCCTTCAGCTGAAAGTTGATTTTTTTATTTGTTTTTAGTAATTTTAATTTTTTTTTTAAAGGAGTAATTGTTCCTATAATTATATAAAATAATATATAATCATATAATTATAATAACTATATAATTTTATTAATATTAATAATAATTAATAATTATTAATTATTATAATATATTAATATATTATATATTATATATTATATATATATATATTATATAGTAACATATTAATTTATAATTTATAATAATTAATAAGTATTTAATTATTATAAATATAATATATAATAATTATGTAATATAATTATATAATTATAATAACTATATAATTGTATTAATATTAATAATAATTAATAATTATTAATTATTATAATATATTAATATATTATATATATATATATAATATATAATATATATATATATATATTATATAGTAACATATTAATTTATAATTTATAATAATTAATAAGTATTTAATTATTATAAATATAATATATAATAATTATGTAATATAATTATAAATATAATATGTAATAATTATGTAATATAATTATATAATATAATATATAATTATATAATTATAATAATTATATAATTTTATTAAAATTAATAAAATCGACAAAAATAAACGAATTAATTTCATACGAATTTTTTAAAAATCTTCTTATCGGTTGGACACTTTTATTAAATAATAAAAAAATAATCTCTCGATATTATCGTATAACAATGGTTTTTTTTGTTCAGTTCGAAATGTCTACACGATATTTTTATTTATTTTTTTTCAAAATGCAACGTATCCAAAATATAGACTGACAGCCGATTAACTTCGGAAGGTTGGATGAACGACAACGCCGACTGAATCCTGTGCTGGATAATAAAGACACAATTGTCGGATGGTAACAATCGGCCAAACTTACCCAGTCTCCCCTACGAATCATTAAGCATTACTACCCATTAATCTATAAAGCATCCCAATTACAATTGGTTAACCTGCGAGCAAACATTCTCAACATAACCTCAAAACTGTTCGTAACAAGGCCGCGCAAAAAAAAAAATAGCGTGAGGCAAAAAAAAGAAAAAAAAAACATTGACAGCAAGACGACGAAATAATGACAGCAGGATCACGAAAATGTTCATTTTCACGAAAACAAATTTCCTTTCTCAATATATTGTACTAGACCCTATAATTCCCAAGTGGAGCCTCTCCACTCATCAAAGTTCCAACCAAAAAATGGTAAAAAAAAATTTTCGAAAAAAATTCTGAAAAAATGCCAGCCATTCCAGGGTGAACCCATGCAACTTTTTACCGTCTTGACATTTCCTCCGAAACCCTATAGTTTTTCGATGACGCCTTTTTTTCTAAAACATGTCTTTTTTTAGCTAAAAATGCAATACTAGGGCGAAAAAAAATCGTACGAGACTTTCTAAAAAATAAAAATGTCGGTTTTGATATTCTCTTCAAGTTTCCCATGGAAAAAAACCGAGGAAAAAAATTTCCACAAACTTTGCAGTTAATTTTCGACGGCCAAAAAATAGCCGAAAAATGGCCAAGTTCAAAAGTGCACACCGGGGCGAAAAAAAATCGTAGAAAATTTTCTAAAAAAGCAAAATAAAGGTAAACTTGTCCTCTTTGAAATGCCACTTGGAAAATTCAATTATCTTTATTTTTGAGCCCGCTATGTGAATTTTAGTGCGGTAAGAAATTTCGACTAGTGCGTACTTTTTGTCCAACACTATATATACATATATATAGACCCCATAATTCCCAAGTGGAGCCTCTCCACTCATCAAAGTTCCAACCAAAAAATGGTAAAAAAAAATATCCAAGAAAAATTCTGAAAAAATTCTAGCCACTCCAGTGTGAACCCATGCAACTTTTTACCCTCTTGACATTTCCCTTAAAACCCTATACTTCTTTGATGACGCCTTTTTTTCTAAAACATGTCTTTTTTTAGCTAAAAATGCAATACTAGGGCGAAAAAAAATCGTACGAGACTTTCTAAAAAATAAAAATGTCGGTTTTGATATTCTCTTCAAGTTTCCCATGGAAAAAAACCGAGGAAAAAAATTTCCACAAACTTTGCAGTTAATTTTCGACGGCGAAAAAATAGCCGAAAAATGGCCGTGTTCAAAAGTGCGCACCGGGGCGAAAAAAAATCGTAGAAAATTTTCTAAAAAAGAAAAATAAAGGTAAACTTGTCCTCTTTGAAATGCCACTTGGCAAATTCAATTATCTTTATTTTTGGGCCCGCTATGTGAATTTTAGTGCGGCAAAAAATTTCGACTAGTGCGTACTTTTTCTTGTCCAACCCTTATATATATATATGAAATACTATTAATAAAATCACACCACACATAATCACTTACATCACGATTCCAATGCAGAATGTAAGGTATCGGTAAATCATGTGGGAAATCAAGATGGCAATTGAACACGACGTACTCTCCAACAGCTGCTGTAAAATTGTTCGAAAGCTTATCCTCGTCCATCATGAGGCAGCTACCAAGTGCTACGATTAGAAGAAAAAAAAAAAACAATTTTTAATTTTATACGGATTACGTTCATTGTATTTTGTCTAGACTTCTTTTTTTTTTTTTTGCTTTTAGGCTATGCGTAGTTGATGCGAGACGAAGGTTGCGGTGGGATTATCGCGCAATGGTGATGCAAGATGATGCATCTTGTTGGGGGACGAAAAAAAAAAAAACCATTTGCAATAAGCGAATATCTTGATAGACATTTGACACCAAAGCACTCGAGTAATCTTTCTAACGTATGATCGACTGGCTGGAAATAAATTACGAGCCCTCGTGTGCAATATGAGAATTTTGTTTATTGAAAAAAAAAAAACAGAGCAGTTTAGTATTGGATTGTTATTGAAAAAAGGTTTTCGAAAATTTGTATTTTGAAAAATGATTTTTCGACTCTTTAGTATTGGATTGTTATTGAAAAAAGGTTTTCGAAAATTTGTATTTTGAAAAATGATTCTTCGACTCTTACATCTCGGTTTGTGGATTTTTTTTATTTTTTAATTTTTTGTAAATTAATTTAGCACTTTTTCTGTGTTATTAATGTTAAATATTCGTATTTTAAATATAAATTTTGTGTGTTTGAATAAATTTTGGGGGATTCGCGAGGGGCTGGAATTTTTTGCAATTTTTTTCGTGAGTTCTTTCGTTAAGACGAAAGAACTCAAGAAAAAAAATCAAAATTCTTACAGAACTTTCAAAAATACGTTATTTGATTATTGGATTGTTATTGAAAAAAGGTTTTCGAAAATTTGTATTTTCAAAAATGATTCTTCGACTCTTACATATCGGTTTGTGGATTTTTTTTATTTTTTAATTTTTTGTAAATTAATTTAGCACTTTTTGTGTGTTATTAATGTTAAATATTCGCATTTTAAATATAAATTTTGTGTGTTTGAATAAATTTTGACGGATTCGCGAGGGGCTGGAATTTTTTGCAATTTTTTTCGTGAGTTCTTTCGTTAAGACGAAAGAACTCACGAAAAAAAATCAAAATTGTTACAGAAATTTCAAAAATACGTTATTTGATTATCGATAAAACAATAAAATGATGTATGAAATATTCAATTTTTTTAATATAATAATATAAAAATAATGATTTTTCTATGCAGTCAGTATAGAACAAAAATTTTCGAAGAGAGGAAACAATAAAAAGGATTTTTCTTGTTTAAAAATGCCTCGGCTGCAAAATTCGAGATTTTGCAGCCGAAACGAACCCAAACAAACCCAAACAAAATTCGAGATTTTTTTAATCAGATTTTTTTTTTCAATTGTCGAGAACGATATTTTTAATAGAATTTTTGAAAAGAGGTTTAAAATAAATGAATTTTTGTTTAAACTTTCCCGGGTTGCAAAAATCAAGATATTTTGGACCATATTTTTTTTTTAATTGTCAGCAACGATATGCGCAGTCAAGTTCAATTTATGACATTCGCACGAGAGAACGTTCGAACCCTTTGCAGTCGTAGAGAGCAACCTGTTACTGGGGCCTGACCTAGAACTTAATTAATTCTAACTGTCCTGACCAGGTGAATTGTCATTCGTCGTATGATTTTTTTTTTTTTGTAAAATTATAGAACATAAAAAAATCACAAAATAAATACTTATGTCAAGAAGCGCAAAAAAAGTACTTTCTTCCAAATGATTACTAATCATATTTATATATTATCACCAAATAAAAATACGAGAAAAAAATTATTCGAAAATACGAAAAAAATAAAAATAATACGAAAAAAAAAACTTTTTTTCCAAATCACGACGAATAAAATTTTTTTTATGCAAATTATTACAAGAAAAAGAAAAAAAAATCATATTAAAACTTCCTATTTCCAATACGTTTTTTTTTTCTCTCGAAAGAAATTTATTTTTCAATAAAATACAAAGAATATTACGATTATTAAAATATTAGTACGAAAAGTATGATAAAAAGTATTTTTTTTGTACAATTTTCCAAAAAAAAAATCTCAATGAGAAACGAGCAAGAACACTGGCTGACGAATAATTGCGCGAGGAAAATGAGTACGTACCTGCGCAGGACAGAAAGACCATGAGTAGTCCTTGAATCCTCGTACTGACGTGGCACGACATCCTGATAATTGTCATCGAAGGTGCACACTTCGTTTTGCTCTCGTGAACTAATCGCGTCTGATCACTTCGCAAGCGATGAGTAGTCGAAGAGTCAACGCCTCGTAAGTTACGAGGATGAGCGCGGGCACATCTGTCATCACCGTCACTTATAAACGCGCTGTCAACACCTGGCAGTCGCTTTGATTATACGTCGTCCGCTGGTCGTCCTTGCAGTCATCGTTCTCTTCAGTACTTCGATACCGGAAACAACCTTTGGCGAACCGGGAGTCTTCTTTGGGGATTCGCCACCCAGGACACCGAAAATTCGTCTACAGAGACCGGAAGTTCTTCTTTTTTCTAAAGTTTCTTGGCTCGCGATCGAAAGTTCTCGTATATTTTGCAAAATTCTTTTTTCTCGACCGAAAGTTCTCCGATATTTTTTTAAAGTTCTTGTCTCATGACCGGAAGTTCTTCTTTTTTCTAAAGTTTCTTGTCTCGCGATCGAAATTTCCCGTATATTTTGCAAAATTCTTTTTCCTCGACCGGAAGTTCTCCGAAATTTTTTAAAAGTTCTTGTCTCACGATCGGAAGTTTTCTGATATTTCGAAAATTCTTGCCTCTTGATCGGAAGTTCTTTGCTTTTTTTTGGAAATTCTTTTCTCTCGCCCGAAAGTTCTCTGCTTTTTTTGGAAATTTTTGACTCTCGACTGGAAGTTCTTTTGTTTTCGGAATTTCTTGTCAGTCGACCGGAAGTTCTTCTTTTGGAAATTCTTCTCTCTCGATCGGAAGTTCTCTGATATTTTGAAAATTCCTTTCCCTTGACCGGAAGTTTACAACTTTTTTTGTAAATTCTTGTCTCTCGACCGCAAGTTCTCTACTTTTATTCTGGAGTTTCTGAACTCTCGATCGAAAGTTCTCTGATTTTTTTGGAATTATTTGTCTGCCGATCGGAAGTTCCTCTCTTTTTTTTGGAAATTCTTTTCTCTCGACCGGGAGTTCGTTTCTTCTTTCCCAATTGCCGGAAGTTTTTTTTCCGAAAGTTCTTCCGCTCAGACCGTAAATGTACCTCCTTTGAAAAAAGTTTTCACTTGAAGCCGGACGTTCAATTTTCCAGTTCCTCTCGCAACTTGGAAAGTTGTATTGTTCCGAAAATTCTTCCCTTAAGAGCGGCAGTGCGAACTTTTTCCGGAAATTGCGCTTCCTCGAAAATACTTCACACGTCTTCGAAAGTTCCCCTTCACTTATCGTTTGAAAATTTCTCCCTTAACCCGGAAGTTCCATTACTTTCTTCCGGAAGTTCTTTCTGGATTTCTTTGCCTCTTTCCGTAGAACTCCAACTCTTCGACCCAAAAATCCTTGTCTTCTCCGCAGATGTTTTTGTCCCGTTTCCGGATGTTCCTTTGTGTTTAGGTCTTCTCCTTGATCACCTTTCTCTCTCTCTCCTCTTGCACTCAGAATATTTTCCTCATTCGAGAAAGTTCTTCTCGCCTTCCCCGATTTTTTCTTCTTCCCAGAACTTTCCTCACCTTTCAAAAATCTTATCTTCCTTTCCAGAACTTTCCTCACCTCTCCAATTTTTTTCCTCCTTCCCAGAACTGTCCTCACCTCTGCAATTTTTTCCTTCCTTCCCAGAACTTTCCTCACCTCTCCAATTTTTTTTCGTCCTTCCCAGAACTTTTCTCTACACTCAAAAGAATGATTATTTCTCCGTCCCAGAACTTTCCTCCTCTCCAATTTTTTTTCCTCCTTCCCAGAACTTTCCTCACCTCTCCAACTTTTTTCCCTCCTTTCCAGAACTTTCCTCACCTCTCCAATTTTCTTTCCCTCCTTCCCAGAACTTTCCTCACCTCTCCAATTTTCTTTCCTTCCTTCCCAGAACTTTCCTCACCTCTCCAATATTTTTTCCTCCTCCCCAGAACTTTCCTCTTCTCTCCAAATTTTTTTTTCTTCTTCCCAGAACTCTTCTTCTCAGCTCCCGGATTTTGTCTATCCTTTTAGAACTTCCTTCCTTTTCCCGGAAGTTCCTCCAGCACCGGCGAAGCTTTCTCGTATTTTTCGACCCCTGTTGCACTCCGTGTACGCGAATAAAATTAATCCCGTGTCGAATTCGCGTGAACCGGGTGTCGATTCAACCGAAAGTTATGGGAAGAAAAACCGATCGACAGAAATACAGAGAGAAAGAGAAAGAAAATGACTGATCCAGAAGGCCGATATGAGGACGCTACCTGGGCCCCGAAACGACGATCGCGGCTGCTTTTTCGAACTGTCCTCTCGCTCCGAGCTTCGAGAGAGTGATCGAGAAGCGGACGAGATAAGCTGAGTAATCGCAAACGCGTATGTGTGTGTGTGTTTGTGTATGTGTGTTCATACGTCAAGCTCGCCCAGCCTGTGGACACAAAAACCTAACAGAGAAGCTGTGCCATTGAGGGACTAGAGATCGTACGTTGAGGGGCGGACAGGGGGGGGGGGGGGGGGGGGGGGGTTAATTTCAAAGCTGCTAGGCCCGTCCGCGGCATTGTTCGACAATCGACGAGTATATGAAATAAAGGAAGTCTGCCAAACGGAACGTAGATCCGACATCGATCGATCAATTTCATTGATCAACGGTATCGATCATTGAAACCCCGTGATTCATCGAAACAAAATTATGCCATCCACAATGGTCAAACGTAGCTCGTGAGGCCGAAAAAAAATTCTTCAAAAAAGTTTAAAAAATTAAACAAAAAAAAAATTTATTTAAAATTAAGTTCAAATTAAGAATTTAGAATTAGAAGTGTAGAGTTGAGAATTGAAAATTTTAAATTTAATAAAAATAAATTGAAATAAAAAATGAACACTTTTTTAATAAACCAAGTAAAATTGAATAAAAAAATGAACATTTTTTTAAATTCTTAAAAACCTTTAAAGAAAAAGATCTGCTGGCTCGTTCGACTCTTTGGATTCTTTGGCCGAAAAAAGTCTCAAAAAATAATTACAAATTAAATTGTATTCAATTAAAAAGAGAAAATTCAAAATTAGAACTTTACAATAAAAAATAAAAAATTTGAAAATTAAAATTAAAAATTTGGAAATTAAAATTAAAAATTAAAAGTTTGAAATTTAAAATTAAAATGTTTATATTAACAATAAAAAAATGTTGATTTTTAATTTTGAAATCAAAGTTAATAATTCACAACTAAAATTAATAAAAACAAATTTTACATTTTTTGAAACTTACAAATACTTAAAAACAAAAACACGTGCCGTCCTTCTTGACTTTCTGGATGTTTTTTTTCCGCTTGTCTTTTTCTCGCGACAATACTTTTATTGGAGCTGATTGGAACCGGGAACCGCTGCCAGAAACCACCCACAAATTTAATTCGTCATACGGAACTTTATTCGGACTACGAGCAATTGCCTCAATGATCGCGAGCACTCAGTCGTAGGTACGAGCGATGAGTCGCGCGAGGAACGCCGCGCACCTGCACTTGTGCGATTTTTCAAAATTCTTATCGAAATTTCGAATCGAGGCTCTGTTTTACCGACCGAATACCTCGATCCTTTTTTTGGGTTTGTTTGGGTTTGTTTCCGAAATTCCGAATCGAGGTTCTGTTTTATCGACGAAGTACCTCGATCTTTTTTATTTTTTGGTTGCTATAGATTCACGGACTTTTATATTTCGGCGTAAAATCCACAAATTAATAAATTCATTGAATCCGATAAATGCAATAAAGTCAATAAATACAATAATTCAATAAATAAATAAAAAATTAATAATTGCAATAAATTGCACAAATTCAATAAATTCACCAAATTTAATGACAGTAATGAACTCAAGAAATTTCGTAAATTTCATAAATTAATAAATTCAATATATTCGAAAAAATGCAATTAACAAAATAAATGCAATAATTCAGTGAAACGAATCAATTCGATAAATATAATAAATTTTACAAATTCAATAAATTTCTCAAATCAAACAAATCAATAAAATCGATGCACCAAATAATTAATTCACATATCAATCAAATAAATAAAATCGAACGAGAAAAAAAATTAATAAATTCATTAACTTCAACAAAATTCAATAAGTTCAAGAAATTTCACAATTCCCAAGCTTAATTATTTCAATAAGTTCAACGAATTTCGTAAATTCCACAAATTGCTAGACACAATGAATTCGATAAATGTAATAAATTCAACGAATCCAATAAATCGAAAAGATCAAATAAATCCATTTTTAAAGACTTCGATGACTTCCATAAGCAAATAAAATCAATAAATTCAATAATAATTATAAATTTACAAATACTGATAGAATCAATAAATTCGATAAAATTGCAAAATATTTCCAATATATTTTCCAAATTTCTAATATATTTCCAATATATTTTCGAAATATTGGAAAATTTTATCGAATTTATTGGAAATAAATTCCATAAAATTTTCCAATATTTCGATATCATTTTGATATTATTTTAAAAAAATTAAAAAAACGAAAAGCAAAAGACATTTTTCGAATCGGATTTATGTACGATTTTTTTTATCCCTGATTTTTTATTATATTTATGTATACTTTATTAATTTTTTCCACCCCTTTATGGGGGTGAAATTTTTTTTTTAAGTATGGCAAAAAAAATTTTGTACGTAAAAAAAAATGTATGTATTCTTGATTAAATTCTTCCACCCCTTTATAGGGGTGGACATTTTTTTTGAAGTATGGAAAAAAAAATTTAGTACGGAAAAAAAAATGTATGTATTCTGGATTAAATTTTTCCACCCCTTTGTAGGGGTGGAAATTTTTTTTGAAGTATGGAAAAAAAATTTAGTACGTAAAAAAAAATTGATGTATTCTTGATTAAATTTTTCCACCCCTTTATAGGGGTGGCATTTTTTTTTTTAAGTATGGAAAAAAAAAAAAAATTCATGACGAAATGGATGGTCGAACAGTTCGATGGTACGTCGCTGAATAACATTTTTCGTTCGTCCATCATCGGGGATAGTCACTTGCACTTTGCGTGGGTGACCTCACGTAACGTCACATCCGCCCCTTGCCACATTAGCAGACTGCCCACAGCCTTGTCACGCTGTTGAAGATAATGGATCCATTCGCATGGATCACGATCCAGGATTGGACGTGCCCGGGACACTGGAAATAATCCGTGCATAATGACACTCGCGCACTTTTCTGCATTATTATTTTCATCGGCGTTGCCCGCCGGCCGTTTTCCCTCCGACTGCGTGGGACAGAAGGAAAAACAATTTTTTTATCGATCGAGTGCACCGGAAGTCGTTGCAAATAAAAAAATTAAAAAATTTAAACAAAAACAAACAATGAATGAGAAAATTGGTGAACAAAAAAAATATATTAGGTGGGTACCATTTTTTTTTTTGTGACGACGACGGACAAATTTTGAAAATATATCGTAACAAATTGTCAAAAGAAAAAAGAGAAAAGAAAAATCTTTGGAGTAAAAGAAGAAAAAAATGGGAGTGAAATTAAAAAAAAATAATTCAATTATCAAAAATAGTTAACTTGTTAATTGAGTTTTAATTTAATTAATTTTTATTGAAATGAAATTTTTTTAATTCATTTTTATTGAAATTAAATTTTTTTAAATTAATTGTTATTGGAATTAAATTTTTTTAAATTCATTCTTATTGGAATTCAATTTTTTAAATTCATTTTTATTGGAATTAAATTCTTTTAAATTAATTTTTATTGAAATCAAATTTTTTTTAAATTAATTTCTTTTTAAATTAAATTTACTAAAATGGAAAAAAAATTAACGTTGAATAAAAAAAATTAAATCTTCAAAATAAATTTTTTTTATTTAATTAAAATTAAATTTTTCAAAAAATTAACAGATTTAATTTAATTAATTTAAATTAAAAAAAAAATCTTCAAAAATGGAAAAACAAATTAATAAATTTTTCTTACCTTTTCTTACCTTTCGTGAAAATGTACAGAAAATTGACTGAAGTCTTGAGGTACGAGCAAAATTTAACAGAGTCTTCGATAAAATCTCGGGTTATCATTTCGTGGAATGTTGCATGATTCCTGATTTATTGACGGTTGACCAAGATGCACACAATTCGTAATGAGACCTCGTAACGTAGATCGAGGCCACGATGTGTCTAATGTTCGACGAGAGTCCTTGGGAAAATACGTGTCCAGTAACACGATACTCGCAAGACCGAATAGATCGAATTACTCGCATAGTATACGTCTACAAATTGCGTAACATTGTTTATTTATTTACATTCTGGGATAATTCAAGTTTTTGCTCGATCCGAATTTTTGCTCAATTTTAATTTCTGCTTAATTAGAAAATTTTGTTTCATAAGAAAATTTGTTTAACGTAATGATTTGTTGCATTTGAATTTTTATTTTATTTCAAATTTTGTTGAATTTAACTTTTTGTTGCATTACAATTTTCGTTTGATACAAATTTTTGTTGAATTTATATTTTTGTTGAATTTAAATATTTGTTGAATTTAAATTTTGGTTGAATTAAAATTTTTGTTGAATTCAAATATTTGTTAAATTTGAATTTTTCTTGAATTTAAATATTTGTTGAATTTAAATTTTTCTTGAATTTAAATATTTGTTGATTTTGAATTTTTCTTGAATTTAAATTTTTGTTGCATTTAACTTTTTCTTGTATATAAATTATTGTTGAATTTAAATTTTCTTGAATTTAAATGTTTGTTGAATTTAAATTTTTGTAGAATTTAAATTCTTGTTGAATAAAACATTTTATTCCACTCGGTACGATAATGAACGTTTTACGCATGCTTCGCGTACATAAAACCCCCATTTTCACACCGCGTACAATAAAATTTCGTATAAGTCTCGACAAAAAAAAACTTTTTCTAGCCTCGTGTAGTTGCAACACGCGTCTTCGGCTCGTGCTGCAAACTCACACTCGTTAGAAAGAGTTTTTTTCGTCCTTGTATCATAATGTACTATTGTTGAATTTATATTTTTGTTGAATGAAAATTTTTATAGAATTAACACTTTTGTCGAATTTGAATTTTTGTTAAATTTAAATTTTTGTTGAATTTAAATTTTTATTCCACTCGGTACGATAATGAACCTTTTACGCATGCTTCGCGTACGTAAAACCCCCATTTTCACACGGCGTACAATAAAATTTCGTATAATACTCGACAAAAAAAAACTTTTTCTACCCTCGTGTGATTGCAACACTCGTCTTCGGCTCGTGCTGCAAACTCACACTCGTTAGAAAAAGTTTTTTTCGTCCTAGTCTTATAATGTACTATTGTTGAATAAAAAATTTTATTTTATAACATTTTTTGTCTAATTTAATTTACATTTTTGGTAATTTAATTTCTCGTCAATAAATTTTTCAACTTAATTGGAGCGTCTGCTTAATAAAATAATATACAAGAAATAAAAAAATTACTGATCAATAAAAAATCTTGCTTATTTTAACTTTTTCGTCGATCAAAATTTCGCTCAAATATAAATTAAGTTAATTTGGTCCCTCCTAATTAGTTCAAAAAAAATAAATAGATGGCATATTTCTAATTCTTTCACCCTTTTTCTATGCTGCAATGAAAAAAAAAAACATTTTGCATTCGAAACCTCAAATTTCCAAAATATGTCAAAAATTCTGTAATAAAACTTTTTTTTTTTCCTAACACTTATTGTAAATTCTCTATATTCTTTTCGCGTTTTAATTTCATTTTTGTTTATCGTGAGAAGAATAAAATAATCGAGGAAAACGTGCGAGTTTCGGAGTGGCAAACTTTTTTTTAAGCCCTGAGCCATTTTTTTTCTTCTTATTCGTAAAAGAGAATTCAAGGAAACTGTTTTACCGTGCGAGTTGATGCGATTGCCGATCGCTTTAATGAGACGCGCATAGGCGGACCAGGTTTTGACATGCGTCTCGTCAGAAAATCGCGAAACGTTGAAATTACTCCAATTCTCGGTAATCAAAGAATCTCCTCGAATTGCGGTGTAAATCTAGCGTCGCGTCTGATTTCGCAAGAAAATGCGTTGCAACACTTGTGGTTTTCCAGTGACTCTGATGTCACTCGAAAATGTCTCATGAGAGTGAGCGAATGAATTTTTCATACGCCATTTGTAAAAGTTAAGAGTCACTTTGTCGTGCCCTTTTGATTTCTTGCTCTTCTAAGATCCATTCGAATTTTTTTTTACTGGGCACCATTTTTTAGTTTGGACGAAGAAATCATTTAAAAAAATTTACAAGTGTCCCGGTGAGTGGCCCTTAAAATCCACTGAAAACAAAATTTCAAATTGCTCGATTGGCAGCTGAGTTATGGCCGATCGAAAAATCACCGTTCCGCAGAATCAGCAGACTGTCGAAAATGCATGTTTTTGTATTTCGATTTCTCAAAAATCGCCATTTCGACTTAGAGACTTCTACCTGGGCTCATTTCACGCAGAATCGATCTAACTTCCGAACAAATTTTGACCTGTCGAGCTAGGACGATTTGCCGATCCGGTGGATCAACCCAAAATTCGCCCTCCGGATACCGCCAATTTTCTTTGGTTGTCGATTTGACCGATTGTCGGGTGGCTTTTTTTGATAGAAGGAACTGAAAATATCGAGGTGAGGTTAACGTCATTCTCTGAGTCTGTCGAAATACGATTCCAAACACTGGTTATCGGCTTCAATGCGTCAGTTAGCGGCCGAGATATGACTGATCAAAGTCTAGTCGACCCGCACCCTCGAATATGAATCTTTTCACGTTTCGGCTTCTCAAAATTTGCCCTTTCGACTTAGAGACTTCTACCTGGGCTCATTTCACGCAGAATCGATCTAACTTTCGAACAAATTTTGATCTGTCCAGCTAGGACGATTTGCCGATCCGGTGGATCAACCCAAAGTTGGCCCTCCGGATTCCACCAATTTTCTTGTGTTGTCGATTTTGGCGATTGTCGGGTGGCTTTTTTTGATAGAAGGAACTGAAATATCAGGATAAGGTCAACGGCATTCTTTAAGTCTGTCGAAATCCGATTCGAAACACGGGTTATCAGCCCCAATCCGTCAGTTAGCGGCCGAGATATGACCGATGAAAGTTTAGTCGACCCGCACCCTCGAGAAGGAATCTTTTCACATTTCGGCTCCTCAAAAATCGCCCTTTCGACTTAGAGACTTCTACCTGGGCTCATTTCACGCGGAATCGATTTACCTTCCGACTGGATTTGGTCCCATCCATCTAGGACCATTTACCGTTTGGCTGGATCACCCCAAAGTCGGCCGTCCGGAACATATTTAATTACCTCGACGTGTAGACTTTGCCCATCCGGCTCAGGACGATTTCCCGTATCTGCGCAGAACTTTTGACTGTGGATCGTGCAAAAATT
>OZ010712.1:1026139-1103477 GCA_963932345.1 Ophion ventricosus | reverse complement strand
ATATATATATATATACAGAAAGACAATTATAAGACAGCCATACATTTTTTAAGGGTCCTACGCGCAGATTTTGCATGCGAGAAAAAATATGATTTACTTAAATTTCCTTTTTTTTCAGACTGTCCAATTTTTTTTCGCCAAATAATACTCATCGCAAAAATACGCTGTATTTTTTTTCCAAAGAAAGCTTAAAAAACGATTGAAAATGGAATTTTTTTTGCTCCCAAAAACTTTGCTCAAGACCCTCAATGAATTTTTTAATCAAGGAATTTTTTTTAGTCTTCCGCGAAGATTCAGCGACCGAGAAAAAAAATATGAGATTTAGCAATCGTTTTTTAAAGTCCTCTTCGAGAAACAAAAAAATACAGTGTATTTTGGCGATTTGAGTGGAATTTGGCAAAAAAAAAAAAAAAATTCAACAGTCTGGAAATAAATTAAAATTCAATTTTGAGCATAGCAGAATAAAGATAATTAAATTTCGAATATAAAACCAATCATCCGAAATAAAGAGAATGGAACGCTTTGTTTGGGTTTGTTTGGGTTTTTGCATGAAATTATTTAGGGGCTCGCACGAAGGTTTTAATAAAATATTTATTCTTGAAAAAATGGCCGCAGTCCAAAGTAAAAATATTCATTTTTGGGGAAAAAAGAACGTTTTATTTTTATTCATAAAAAAAATTAATATATGCATCCAAAAAAAAATTCATCCCTCCAAAGCGCTGCTTTTTCATGTGTAAAAGAAGCTTGTAAAATTTTATACGTTTATCGTTGAAGTGATTTTCAGATATGATGGTCAACTGTTTTTGAAAAAGTCATTTTAAGAAAAAAAAAAAAAAACCGCCTGAAAATTTTCGTAAGTATCGACTTGAAATTTACAAAGAATATTTTTCGAAATGTTATATTTTGAAAATCCGTCGAAAACCAAAAAAAAAAAAATGGTATTTTGGAAAACTTCCACTACGTATTAATTTCTTACTTCCATTGAAAAAAAAAAAAACACTTTTCAGGAGTGTTTCGTATTTAGAATTTAATTATCTTCATTCTGCTAAACTCAAAATGAGATTGGAATTTTTTTTTTGGCGAAGGCTTAATTTTTTTTTGGCAAATACTACTCGTCACAAAAATACGTTGTATTTTTTTTTTAAGAGGACTTGAAAAATCAATAAACATATTTTTCGCGATGGAAAAATCTCCTCGCCAGACCCCTTAAGAAAAATATGTTCGCCTTATAATTGTCACTCTGATATATATATATATATATATATGTACGTGATTTTAAGTTGACATAATTTTTTTTTCTCGATAAACGGCACACAACACACGTACGTGTCGCATTTGTTGGTTTTATTTCGATTTTTTTTTGTGTTGTTCTTTTTTTTTTTTTCTTTCTTTGGAGTAGCTTCGAGCGATCGAGAGGAAATTTCGAGCGCGGATCGAAATGCGTTCATCATTATTTCTCGATCACAAATATCAAATGAAAAGTCTCTTTTTCTTTCGTCTCTCGATGGACACGCGTCTCGTGAGAAGAGCAAGGAAGGAATGCGGGTACGAATTTCCTTTTTTACTAGGCACCATTTTTTTTAGTTTGGACGAGGAAATCATTTTAAAAAATTTACGAGTGTCCCGTTGAGTGGCCCTTAAAATCCACTGAAAACAAAATTTGACATTGCTCGATTGGCAGCTGAGTTATGGCCGATCGAAAAATCACCGTTCGGCAGAATCAGCAGACTGTCGAAGATGCATGTTTTTGTATTTCGGTTTCTCAAAAATCGCCATTTCGACTTAGAGACTTCTGCCTTGGCTCATTTCACGCGGAATCGACGTAGCTTTCGAACAGATTTTGACCCGTTCGGCTAGGACGATTTGCCGATCCGGTGGATCAAGCCAAAGTTGGCCCTCCGGATACTGCCAATTTTCTTTGGTTGTCGATTTTGGCGATTGTCGGGTGGCTTTTTTGGATATAAGGAACTGAAATATCGGGATGTGGTCAACGTCATTCTCTAAGTCTGTCGAAATACGATTCCAAACACTGGTTATCGGCTTCAATCCGTCAGTTAGAGGCCGAGATATGATCGATCAAAGTTTAGTCGACCCGCACCCTCGAGTGCGAGTCGACTAAACGGTCGAGGACACCCTATCAAATGAAAAGTCTTTTTTTTTCGTCTCTCGATGGACACGCGTCTTGTGAGAAGAGCAAGGAAGGGATGCGGGTACGATAACTGGCTTGGATTTTTTCATGTTTTCGAAATCCTGAGAAATATTCCATCGAATTGGCGTACGAATTTTAAGAAAACTCTTCTCGAAACTCGTGCCGACGTTTTTTTGTTTTTTTTTTCGGATTTTAAGCAATTTTGGAAAAGGGAAAGTCACGATGCACGAGCTCGACCGTTGGACAGATCGTTCTCTACCTTACCGGCAAGCGACTCAAGAACGTTGCCCGGAAACGCTTGAATGCTTTTGGGGTGGGGATTTTTTTTGGAAAATTTGAGAATTGTTAGAGAGAATTTTTGAGATTTTTAATGAGAAAAATAATTTACTGTTTCGTCTTTATTTGTGTTTGACTAGAATGTTTTTTATTGTTTTTTTTTTTTTTTTTGGGTGGGGAGGTTGTGCACTTTAGTAACGCAAACATTATTTTTTTTCTATGAAAAACTACGAAAAGTGATAAAAAAATATGCGCTTGGAAGAAAACGCGGCCCAACCCCCTTAAGGCCACGCTAAAGATCTGTTTTATCGGCGGAGTTCGTTGATTTTTTTTTGTTACCGAATTACATGTTCACGTTCGAGCGGTTTCTACCTTACCGGCGCTGTCATCGTTCTAGGCTTTGGTATCACCGCGAGCTGTGCCAAGTTACGAAATCGAGAAAGAAAAAAAAAAAAAGAAGACGTTTTCCTCAAATTCGTCGCCATTTCGAGCCGGAATTCGTTCGTTCGTACTCTTTTCGCAAACCTAAAAATCATTGCGAGTTGTCGTTTTCGTTGTTTGCAATGATCGACGGGTGACGTTTCAATCGCGCACAGCATCCAATGCGTAGAGGTTTAATGAAACTTGAATGAAAAAGAAGAAACAACAACGGGCTTACGTTTGCAAAGATTCCTTCGAGTATCAATGAAGACCAAGATTTGTGTCTTGATTGGGAGCTTCAACGCGGCTGATAGCAAGAAATCCAGTTGAAAAGCGTTTGATCAAGATCCTGAACACGATCAATCAAGGCTGCAGGCTGTAGCACTTGATTAATCGCGATCAATGAAGCCTGCAGGCTGCAGCACTTGACAGATTATCCCATCTAATGGTCCATTTGATTCGGAACTCTGCAATCGCAAGACGTGCAGTCGAGTAGCACTTGATCAAGAGCCTGATCGCGAGCTTGATCACGACCAATGAAGGCTGCAGGCTGCAGGACCTGATTTATCGCCTGATCGAATGGTCCAGTTGATTGCGGAAGCCACAATCGTAAAACATCCAGTCGAGAAGCACTTGATCAAGATGCTGAAGACGATCAATGAAGGCTGCAGGCTGCAGCACTTGACAGATTATCCCATCTAATGGTCCATTTGATTCGGAACTCTGCAATCGCAAGACATGCAGTCGAGTAGCACTTGATCAAGACCCTGATCGCGAGCTTCATCACGACCAATGAAGGCTGCAGGCTGCAGGACCTGATTTATCGCCTGATCGAATGGTCCAGTTGATTGCGGAAGCCACAATCGTAAGACATCCAGTCGAGAAGCACTTGATCAAGATGCTGAAGACGATCAATGAAGGCTGCAGGCTGCAGCACTTGACAGATTATCCCATCTAATGGTCCATTTGATTCGGAACTCTGCAATCGCAAGACATGCAGTCGAGTAGCACTTGATCAAAAGCCTGATCGCGAGCTTGATCACGACCAATGAAGGCTGCAAGGTGCAGGACCTGATTTATCGCCTGATTGAATGGTCCAGTTGATTGCGGAAGCCACAATCGTAAGACATCCAGTCGAGAAGCACTTGATCAAGATGCTGAACACGATCAATGAAGGCTGCAGGCTCCAGCACTTGATTGATCACGACCAATGACGGCTGCAGGCTGCAGCACTTGATTGATCACGGTCAATGACGGCTGCAGGCTGCAGCACTTGATTGATCACGATCAATGACGACTGCAGGTTGCAGTACTTGATTGATCACGATCAATGAAGACTGCACATCTTGATTAATTGCCCGATCGATTGATTCATTTGATTGCGGCTCTCTCACTTGATCAACGTCCTGATATCTTGCTCTGAATCATTAAACCCTGCCGTTTTCGCACATCGCACATTATTCTTGCTCCTAATATTTCCCCCGATTCGTGTCTTCATCGATCATTCTTGCCTCTCGTTCACTCAGCACGCGCTTTCCAGCTGTGCGCTCTGTCTTCTGCGTGCCTGTCGTTGCCTGAACTGATGAAATTCCGCTTTCATTGCTTGAACCCTCGCCTCGATGTTGTCTCTGGTATACCTTGACGATGCCTGATGATGATGATGCTGTATCGTGTGTACCTGATGAATCTGTGGCACGTGAGGATTAACAGAGTTGATTTGATGTACCGGTGGTCGTTCCTCTCTGGTTGGTGTAGACGCCGAAGTTGGAGTTGGTGTGCACGATACCGGATCGAATTCGTAGTGTCCGTCAACGCTGCCAGCATCGATCGCCAAATTGTTATCGTTGACGTTGTCATTGGTATGATCATTATCAGTGACGTTTGTGGGTAGCTTGACATCCGCTGGTTCCTGTAGCTCGAGCCATCTTCCAACAAGAGGCGGAGGTGGTGGTCTGTACGGTGGTGGTCTCCATTCGGCAACCGTGCTGCCGCTTCTCGAGCTTTGATTCTGTTGCGATGTGTTCTTGCTGCCAAAGCCCGAGCTGCTCGAGCGGCTCTCCGGTGACGTTTCGAGGTCCGGTGAAGCTGCTAATTCCGGTGCGGATCTGGCATGCCTTGCGTGCCTCGGTGGCAATCTAGCTCTTGGTCTGCCGGATGATTGTGGCGGTGACGACGTTGCCAGAGGTTGAACAGGCACGAATCTTCTCGACTCCGCGTGAATGGCCTTCAACGATGGTAACTCTTGGCTATAGCGTTGATGCATCAATTGCAAATAGCCCGAAGCCGTTGGTAACGATCTTTCCACTGAGGATGGCTGACGGACCGAGCTTAGATCACTGAAGTATACCGGCGTCCAAGGCACTTGAGCTCCGCAACTTGGTGAACTTGCCAGGAAACCCGGTGACGCGATTGCACATATATTTGACTTGTTCGTCGCCGCATCGACGTCGCAATGATTCCTAACTGGATGATGATTGTTCCCAATGGAAACACCGCTACCGTCGGATCTTAGACTCAACTGACTCGTACCAACCAACGGACGTCTCCACGATGACTTGAGGCCGTTACTCTTCGGCAAAAAGCCACCGTCGTCACTGCTCGATGCGTCCGTTATACTGTTGTTTACCGAACTCATCAACGAATCCGCAATTACGAATCTTCCGTCTGCCGCACGCGAGATCTTACCCAGTGGACGTCCACGCGTTGAGTCAGGCCGATCCGGGCTAAGTATCTCGCGCAGAAGGCTTAGACCTGGTACTCGGCTTTTTCTAGGTCTACGGTGGACAACAAGGAGGCGTTAGTCAGATTTTGATTGGCTGTTGGCTTCTTCGAGGCCGATCACTGAGAATTCTCGATCATCGAACTTTTGGACTTGGATTTGCCAACTGTTCTACCTTGTTTGAATTTGTTTGGGGGTTTTTTTTTTGCGTTCTTGCTCCAAAACTATCAATCCTCTTGGCGACAATCGATTGATCTTTATCGGAGAATTCTCGGTGAAAGTCTCAACATTTACGTGCAACAGTCACATGACAACGATCAAAAATCAAATTAGAGAGACTTCAATGACAATTATATTTACACGTATTTTGTGGCAAAATCTTAATTTTGGATGCAGGCAGGGAAGGGTTGCATGCCATGCTCATTCCTGTGCTAAAGTTTTTTTTTTTTTTTTTTTTTGGGGCCGTGAGGGGTGAGTTTCCTTCGGGAAGCTAGGTCAGTGATGGCAGTGAGTGGATCCTTTTTTTTCCTTTTGATTCTTTTTGTTTTTTTTTTTCTTTCGAAAATCAAAGTGTACAGCCACATAAGAATGTCAAAACTAGCCCCAAAGCGTTTTATCTTTCGACATTAAGGAGATCGTGTTGGTACGAAGAAAAAAAAAATTCACGCAAAATTTTCGATCTTTATTTTGAATGATTTTCGAGTTATCGAAAAAAAATGTTTTTTTTTTTTCGGTTTTTATTCATTTATTTTATTAGTAAAAATGAAAATTGAGAAATGGTTAATTTTTCCAAGTACTAATGGATATAAAATGACATGAAAAATTTCTTTCCTTCAATTTCAGACTAAAAACTGAATTAAAAAAAAAACGGATAAATTGCATTTAATCGTAAAAAAATCCTTTTTTTTGTTGTTCACTGAGTACCACCAATGAAAAAAAATTGAAAAAAATCCTGAATATTCGGAGGTACAAGAAACGTCTTCTGTCAAAATTTCCTCAAAATTTCGTCCGAAGGAAGACAGTTAAATTTTTTTTTTACTTTTATTTTTCTTAAAAATTCCGTTTTTTCAAAATTGTGGAATCAGAAAAAAAAATGTTTTCGTGTGTTTTTGTCCATCGGAGCTTGGGAAAAAAAAAATCAGCATTCCTTAATTTCCATTTTTAACTGAAGATAAATAAATAAAAAATCAAAGTTAACCTTGTTTTTTCGATAACTCGGAAATTTTTCGAGCTAGAAAGCAAAAATTTTTTGTGAATTTTTTTTTTTCTCAATGGAAAAATGATTCCCCGCGTATCGAGACGATACGAATTAAGGGGTTTTTCGACACGCTTACCCGGCTACACCCTTGCAAACTTTTTAAATTTATTTTTTTTTACTTTTTTTCATCAACGAATTAATTTTTCATCTTCGATTTTAACGTTAACGTTACTGTCATTATTCTTTGCTTTTTTTTTTTTTTTCATAACAATTTCGTGTGAGCAATAGTGGATTAAGGTGCTCCGAAACTCGTCACCTTTTTTCCTCCTTCGGGTCCGGCAGCAGGGAAAGAGATTCGGGGAGAGATAATGTTGTAACACAACGATTACATTCACAGAAGTAAAAAAAAAAAAAAAAAAAAAAAAAAATAAAGAAAGAAACAATAACCGAATCGTTGATGATAATGATAATAATAATTATAACGTTAAAAATAAACGAACGTGATGTTTCTCGACGTAATCTAAGCGGCAATTTTAGGGAGCATATAGATGAACGTACTGGTCTTCGTGATTAATGCGTCGGGATGGTATGTTCTTGTTTTGTTCTTTGCGTGTCTTAGGGGGTAGTTTTTTTTTTTTTTTTTTTTTTTTTTACGATACCTACGATTTTGAGAGAAGGAAGTTGGCGTGAAAAAAAAAATTTCAGCTGAGAACGAATCAGGCGGAATGCGCACCACTCGAGGACGCTTCCGGTCTTGGAGAATTTTTTTCAACACTTTTTTCGAAAATTACGACGTTATCTTTTGCTGTCAAAGTGGAGCCATTGGAGAATATTTTCGAAATGCCTTTTAGCTTCAATGTTATTTTTTTAATTTTAATTCGAATTTATTGTTTTGTAAATTTGAGATTTCTAAATTGTAATTAATTTTTTGCAATAACAAAAAAACGAATAAATACATGCAGAGGGTGTTTTTTTTTTTTAATAAAAAAACGTGACTGTGACGACGTACGTCCTCGAGTGGATTGAGAATTCTGAGAAGAAAATTGCGTTACGATAAATCGATGAAAGAGTTGAGAAAATTAGTTGCTGTGCATGAAAAAAAAAAAAAAAAATCCTTGACTGCCAAATAAAAAAGAATTATGAAATAATTATTCGGAAAAAGAGCTTCAAAGTAGGAAAAAAAAAAAAAATTGAAGGCTTTGAGAGGAATCGAGATGGGGTTTGGAGAATGAAAAAAAAAAAAAAAAAAAAAATGATCGCTGGTCGATTTATACGGATATTGTGACGGGTGGAGAGAAATTGATATAAAAAAAAAAAATATATATATACGTAGGTATGTTTCGAATTTGAGAATTTTTGTGGTTCCTGTCCTGTACGAGTGTACATTTTTTTTTTCATAAATTCTACGAAAAAAATGTCAAATCATCTGACGAAAAATCTCCCGAAAATTTCTTCCGGTGAACCGAAAATTTTTAGCTTCAGGATTTTTTTTCTTTTTTTCTTCTTTTTCGAAAAACATCCAATCGTCGAGAGGTAAATTTTATTAAAAAAAAAAAAAAAAACAACAGGTTTTTTTTTACATTGGGAATTGTTTACGAAAAATTCTTAATGCTTTCTTCCCTCCGATCATTTTCGCGAGATTTCCAAAGCTCCGAATGGCAGCTCTGATGGGCAGGAAGTCACAAAAATTCGAGGAAAAAAAAAAAAAAAAAAAAAAAACAATGACGAGAGACTCACGTACGACGAATTGAAAATAATAGTTGTAAAAATGAGGAAATCCGGATATCGATTGGAACGACAGGCAGAAATGGATTATCTATTTTTTATTTTCTACGCTTTGGTATTTTCAACTAGTTTTTTTTTTTTTTTTTTTTTTTTTAATTTGGCTATACGGAAATTGAGCTATTTTCTTTTTTTTTTTTTTTTTTTTTACATAAAATATGTTTTAGGATTCGTCTAAGGCTGGAAAAACGAGAAAAAAAAAAACAAATATCACAGAAGAAAAATACGTTCTGGCCATGGAAAACTTGTTTTTTCTAATTATTCTTTTTTTTTCGATTGGCTCGACGACGTTCGAGAGATTTTTTTGTTTTTTTTCTAATCAGCAATATCGACGAAAAATTCATACGCGAAGCAGACTCATTTGAAAAAAAAAAAAAAAAAGAAAAAAGCGCGCTAAATATATTTGAAAGCTATGTTTATTTATTTTATTCGCCAGGGTGTCTCATTTTCGAATTTACATAATTTTTTTTTTTTTTTTTTTCATTCGCCTGTAATTATTGTAGCATATTTTTTAACAAATGTATTTTGTAAAAAAAGTCGCGTAAAAAATGGAATTCTGAAAAAGGTAAAATATTTCTCAACCATTTTTTTTTACAGAAAACATTTAACAAAATTTTCATAATATTGTTTGTATTTATTTCGATTAAATTAAATTAAATTAAATTAATTAATTCAAATTAATTTAATTAATTTAAATTAAACTAATTAATTTAAATTAAATTAATTAATTTAAATTAAATTAATTAATTTAAATTAATTTCATTAATTTAAATGAAGTTAATTAATTTAATCAACTTAATTTATTTTAATTTTATTTTATTGAAAAATGAATTTCAGTCTCGTCTTTGAGAAAAAATTATAAATATTTTTTTCGAAAAACACGTTTTTTTTTTATATTGGAAAACTTGTTGAAAAAAATTAGCATTTTTTTTGAATTTTCTTTTTTTTTTTTCAGTGACAATTTACGCTACGGAATTACGCATAGACCCAATACTTCGAAAGTAAAGTCGAAAACGAAGCAACCTGATACACAAAAAGTCTACGTTAATTCCCGAACGTCGAGACGCACTGCGAATCTATCCATGGGTAAGAAAAAAAACAAAAATAATAATAATAATAATAATCAGCGCGCATGCTGGATCGTTGACGATCAATTTTTTGTTGATTTTTAATGAAAAAAACAAAAAAATTGGCTTTTTTTCTTCAGAGATGTCCTAGCCTGTCATGCTGGAGGCACGCGTTAAAAGCGTTAGCCACTGTCCTATAAATGCGTCGCGAATTAAAAAATCAAATTTTTTTTTTTTTTTTTTCCATACGTTCTACGTATCGCAGATTTTTTCCACATTTTTATTCATCAATTTACTACCACGAACAATTAAATTCGAATTTTATTTATACCTGCAAAAAAAAAAAAAAATACTGTTTTGCCGGAGGCAAATAAAAAATCTTTTTTTTTTTTTTTTTTTTTTTTTTCAACGAACCAGGGACCAAAAAATTCGATTTTTCAATTGTTTATCATAGCCGCGGAGAAATTGATAATCAATCATAGCACTGTAATTAACCCCAGCTTTTTTCATTTCCGAAAAAAAAAAAAGAAAAAAAAACCCAGAAAATTGTCATTTTCTGAATTGATCCGAATATTTGTGAATTAAAAAAAAAAAATCATTCGAAAAAAAGAAAATAAAAATTGTGATAAATATCTTCTTTTTTTTTTGGTCATTGGGTTTTTTTTTTTTCTCGAACAATCGGATTGCAAAACTGGGATTAATTAATTAATTATTTTTCGTGTTTATCAAAAAAGGTCGTACTTTTTGTCATTGTAAATACGAGAAAATGATTTTCTCACAATTCATTTGTCGGAGTGATAAATTAATTGAAAAAAAAAAAATAAAAAAAAAAAATACATCTGCCTCGACCTTAATTATCGAAAAGACAGTAGGAAAAAATTATCAGTCGGAGAGAATTGTCAAGTAAAATCGTGGCAACCGAGAGAGACAAAGAGAGATTGAGAAACATGAATAAAAAAAAGAAAAAAAAAATAATTAATAAAAATTAAAAAATTAAAAAAATCAAATCAACTATAGATCGTCCAGGAATAGGACAACGTGAGATGACTTGTGACGATGAAAATGAGCGAAAGTTAAAAACGATTGGATTTATTAAAATTTTTATATATTCATCCAGATGAATTCGTCTTAGAAAAAAAAAGAAAAAAAAATTGACTTCACGAGAAATTGCAAAAATTTTGAAATAAAAAAACCTAAAATAATTGTCAACGTGACAATAATTAATTGTTAATAATTATACCCATCATCGTAATGATCGAATGAGTGTATTATTATTTAATGCGCCCTTCCAGTACAATCATCATCATCATCATCATCATCATCATCATCATCGTCATCATCATTATCATCATCATCATCATCATCATCATCATCAACATCACAGTGTAAGCAGTCGAAATGATTAGGTTATGGTCCGCAGTAGAGGTTAAAGTTTATCCCAGAATGAACATTTTCGTTGCAAAACATTATCACTGTGTGTGCGTTAAATTGAGGATAAACACTGCTTAAAGATAAATGATTATTAAATATATAATGTATATTTATTATTAATATTATTATAATTATTAAATATATATTGTATTTTCTTATTTGAATAGAATATAATATTCAACAGAATAATATATTAATGCAAATAATATAAAAACATACTTGAATTAATATATTATATAATATATTAATATAATTATAAATATATTAATATTATATTTATATATATTATATTAATATATTAATAAATATATTAATATAATAATTAATATATTATATTAATATATTGGAATAATAATATTATTGAAAAAATCCACATCAATATATTAATAATAATTATATGTATATAAATAAAAATTATTATTATATTTGTGCGTTATTATATTTGATATATTGGTATAATTAATATATTTAAATATATTATTATTCCAATATATTCCAATATTTCAACGTATATTGTATATTATATATGATGTCAACTTTAACCTCAACCGCGGCCAAGAAAAAAAAAACCTCGAGGGAGGACAAAGAATTTAAAAAAAAAGGCCACCGAGCTACGAAATACGAGAGAGGCTGGAGCAATCGCATACTGGGTGCACGCAAAGGATCTATGTACTCCCTAATTACAGCCGGAAAAAAAACGACCGATATATATATATATATATATATATATAAATATATATATAATAATATATTGAATATATTTAATATTAAATATATTAAAAACGACCGATATATATATATATATATATATATATATATATCTAAAATATATTTTATATATTTTAAATATACAGGGTGGTCCATTTGACGTGTAAAAGGCCAAAATTTCAAAACGTGCGCATTTTAATTCAAAAAAAAAATTATACAAATATTTTTTTAAAAAGTTCAACTTCAAAGATCACGTCAATAAGTCCAAGTTCAACATTTTGGTAATTATATAGTTTAGTGACTTTTCCTGAAAATGGCCTCCGATTGTTTTTTTTTTTCGCGATTTATCGCTTTTTTTGTGGTGTAAATAATGATGTTATGTTGGGGGGAGACGGTTTTTTAGGTTCCAGATTTTTTTTCAAAAAAAAAAAAAGAAAATTCTGTTTGCTTGGGTTAGTTTGGGTGAAATATGTCGAATCGTGGGGTGGCTAGTTCATTGGGGTGGGCGAAGATTCTACGCACTTAAAACATAAGACTTAAAAAAAAAGATGGGTACCCCCCCCCCCCCCCCCCTGACATAACGCCATTATTTATGTTCTTTTGTAGTTAAAAATTGCAAAAAAAGAAAAATTTTAGCGCCATATTTAGGAAAAGTCACCAAACTATATAATTACCAACCTATAACAAGAAAAAGTTCGTTCTCGTTAAACAAAAAAAATAAATAAAAAAAATCACTTTGACCTTCGCTTGAGCTTGGCAGTTTTATTCGCAAGCTCACAAGTCCGCGGTTTATTTTCTCACGGAACGAAACAACTTTTATTCGAAACGAATGTTTTTTTTTTTTTTTTTTTTTTTTTGAATGCGCACGTTTCGAGATATAGGCTCGTGAGACTTTAAATGGACCACCCTGTATATTTTATATGCGTGCGTACGTATATATATATATATACCGGATGACAATTATGAGTTGGCCATGTGTTTTTTACAGTTCTGGCCCAGAGATTTCGCGACCAACAAAAATATAATATTCAATGATATTTGCCGGAAACAAAAAGCATTCTGGAAAAAGAATTAAAATTTGATTTTCAGTTAAACAGAATGAAGACAATTCAATTCCGAATACGAAACACACCTAAAAAAAAATGATTTTTTTTTATACATGGCCAACTCATAATTAAAAATAAATATAATAATATATATAATTAATATGATCAATGTAGTCCGTATATTTTATATCTGTGTGTGTGTATGTGTGTATGTAATGTACAATAATATATAAATATAAATAATACAATATTATATTATGTAATATAATATAATATAATATAATATAATATAATATAATATAATATAATAAAATATAATATAATATAATATAATATAATATAATATAATATAATATAATATAATATAATATAATATAATATAATAAAATATAATATAATATAATATAATATAATATAATATAATATAATATAATATAATATAATATAATATAATATAATATAATATAATATTATATAATATTATATAATATTATATAATATAATATAATATAATATGATATGATACAATATAATATAATATAATATAATATAATATAATATAATATAATATAATATAATATAATATAATATAGTATAATATAATATAATATATAATATAATATAATAGAATATTATATAATATAGTATAGTATAATATAATATAATATAATATAATATATTATATTATATTATATTATATTATATTATAATATATTATAATATAATCAATGTAATCCGTATATTGTGTATGTGTGTGTGTGTGTGTGTGTATGTGTGTATGTAATGTACAATAATATATAAATATAAATAATACAATATTATATTATGTAATATAATATAATATAATATAATATAATATACTATATTATATTATGTAATATAATATATTATATTATATTATATTAAAGATAAATATAATAATATATATATTCAATATAATCCGTAGATTATGTGTGCGTGTGGGTGTGTGTGTGTATATTGTACAATAATATATAAATATAAGTAATACAATATAAATAATAGTAAAAATAGTGAAAAAAAGATATCACTCTTGGAAAATACATGGCCACCTCATAATTTTTACTCTATATATAAATATATATATATACACACACACGCACACATATATAAATAATTTATATATATACATACATATATGTGTATATACATATATATATATATATATATATATATATATATATATATATATATACATATATATATATATATATATAAAAAGTTGGGGGTACTGACTGGAAGAGCTAGCGAGTCCTATTGCTGTATTGCCTGTATTGCTCGTCACATCTACGTTCATGACAATCGTCCTAAGTGGTAGATTAGTTATGTAGGTTGCGTGATGGTTGTTGATAGTTGTGATAGATTTAGGAGGTCCTATAGCGGTAACATTGCAGTCGCGGAGTTGCGGAGTTGTTCGCACGCATTGTTGTGATGATGTTGGTGATGTTTTCTTTTTTTTTTCTCTCATTTTTGTTGTTGTTTTTGTTTTTTTTTTTTTTTTTTTTTTTGGAAATTTTCATTATTTCTCTTTTGGCGATTAATTTTATCTCGTCTAATGGATATTTCGTGATTTTCGTCGCTCTGTTCTTGCCGATCGTTTCGTCCTGTTTTTATTTTTTTATTTTTTATTTTTATTTTTTCTATGTCGTCGTGTTTTTGTGATGTCGATGACGTGGGTTGCAAGTTACGTTGATGATGGTAATTTTTTTTCTTTTTTTTTTTTTTTTTTTTTCGAGTGTTAGTAATGGATGGTAGTGGTGATAGCGGTAGCAGTTGCAATTATTCAATTAACAAAGTAACTCGAACATAATTTTTCCCCACCGTTAGCATTTTTGTTTTTTTTTTTCAATTTTGGTGACGGTTTTTTTTTTTTTTTTTTAACATTATTTTCGTTTCTCTCTCTCGACGTTCGATCTCGCGTCGATCTCCGGGCTAATCTTGTGACTTTACGATCTTTTTTGTTTCGTTCGCTTTTTTTTTTTTTTCGTTTCGTTTCGGTTTTTTTATTTTATTTTATTTTTTCGTTTTTTTTTTTTTTTTTTTTCGATTTCTCGGTCTAGCGGATGTTAGGCTTACTGTTCCGCCTCTCTATGATAAATACGCTCTCGTAATCACGATTATCGAGATGAAGAGCGTGATGATCACGACTCGGGGGTAACTGCTCGTGGGGCTGCTCCGTGGTAGCGATCGCGGGGGTTACTTGCGCAGGATTTGGTTGATGAAGTGAAGGTTGTGGTTGCGGGTTCAACGGGCTGCAACGGGTCAGCGTCGGGGCTGACTCGCCGGAGCAAGCGTTTAAGTTTGTCGACCTACAAGAACATACAGAGGACAAAGGAGACACCTAGTGACGGGTCGTGCGATTGATTTTTTTTTTTTTTTTTTTTTTTTTCGTTTTTTTTGTTACAATTTTGGTTTTTGTTTTTGCTATTCAAGTTTTTTTTTTTTTTTTTTTTTTACAATTTGGCTTTTTTTCTATTCAAATTTTTGTTTCTTCACAATTTTGGTTTTTTTTTCTATTCAATTTTTTATACAATTTTGGTTTTTTTTTTACATTTTTGGGTTTTTTTCTATTGAATTTTTGTTTGTTTTTATACAATTTTTGTTTTTTTTTCTATTCAATTTTTTTTTTTTTTGTTTGGAAATTTTGGTTTTTTTCTATTCAATTTTTTGTTTTTTTTTTATACAATTTTTGGTTTTTTTTCTATTCAATTTTTGTTTCTTTTTTTTACAATTTTTGTTTATTTGTTCTACTCAATTTTTGTTTTTTTTTGGAAACTTTGGTTTTTTTCTATTCAATTTTTGTTTTTTTCTTCTACAATTTTGGGTTTTTTTTTCTACTCAATTTTTGTTTTTTTTTCTATTCAATTTGTGTTTCTTTTTTTTACAATTTTGGTTTTTTTTTCTATTCAATTTTTGTTTTTTTTACAATTTTGGTTTTTTTTCTATTCAATTTTTGTTTTTTTTTACAATTTTCGTTTTTTTTCTATTCAATTTTTTTTTTTTTTTTTACAATTTTGGTTTCTTTTTCTATTCAATTTTTGTTTTTTTTTTACAATTTTGGTTTCATTTTCTATTCAATTTTCGTTTTTTTTTCTATTCAATTTTTTAAAATTTTTTGTTATGCTTTCGTTTTTGGCCTAACCACTAGTTATTTTTTTTTTTTTTTGACGAATATCTGGTTTTTTTTTCGTTGCTAATCATTTAAGTGGGTTTTTCGGTCCACTTTGGGGTGAGGGCGGGGTGGAGAGGAATGCGAGATTGAGGCTTTTTTTTTTAATTCGAGCCCTCGGCACTGGCTGAACCGTCCAACCCGTTCTGGATATTGTGTAGGCATATTTTCGTTTTTTTTTTTTTCTTTCAAATTTTATTTATCTTGTTTTTCTGATTTTATTTTGTATCTATTTATTTATTTCTTTTCTTTTTTATCTCATATATTGCGGATGACAAAGAGGAAACGAAAATCAGTGGTCAAAGTCACGATGGATCGCCCTACGAGACTGCAAAATCACGGGAGCAACGATCTCGATCACTTTTTATACACGTTGAGCTCGAACATTTAAGAAAAAAATATATAAAAAAAGAGAAATATATAAGAAAAAAATACAATAAGAATAAATAATAATAATAAATATATAAGAAAGAAAAAGAGTCGATTTTTTTAAAACCACAATCACAATTTTAATTAATATAAAAAAAAATAATCGATTTTTTCAATGACATTTCAATTTTTTAAATATTAATTAATCAAATTTAATTAATTTAATTTATTATGTGAAAAATCAACTATTTTTCTTTTCTTCAAATTCCCTTATTCAGTATTTGCCGTAAGATGAAATAACACGCCTGTCACGATAAATGAGCTCTTAATATTAATGTTAAAAGGTTGCCCGTCGCGATTTTCCATTTGGCATCCTAATGAAATGCAAAAAAAAAAATTGCGTTCGCTACTTTCGAATTTTCTAACTCACCAACGAGCGAACGTACAAAAATTCCCAAGATACGTTTTTCATAGAAAATTGAACGCTCTGTAAAAAAGGTCTCTTGTCGTTTTACGATAAATCTACTCTTTAAAAAGTTATTCAACGCCAAAGTTAAGTTTGTGATAAATTTCAAATTTTTCTTTCTCATCACTCTTACGGCAAAACTATCAGACTTATCGCAAAACGTCATAGAACCTTTTTTGTAGATCGTTTAATTTTCTACAAGATCACTCGGTTAAATAATTTCGAAAAATTTAATCCGAGTATTCATTCGACTCGAATAAACCTGAATTTGATTGAATGTTGAAAAAAATATATATTTCGCGAGTGCTCCCGTGATTTTTCGTCAGCTCACTGACGAAATTCAAGTATAAGCGAGAAGGACAGAGAGAGAAACGGATAGTAAATATTTTGAAAAAAAAAAAAAAGAAAATTGGCCATTCCCACTGTAACAATTCGAATGAATGAGATTACAATTTTAAAAAGAAATAAAAATAAAACATCGATGATCATACGAATCGAAGGAAAATAATGGAATCGGCAATCACACTGAATTTGCATAACTTTTATTTTTTTCTCTTGTAGAGCGATCAAAGTTTTCAAATGAGGCACGAAGGAGTGAAAATCGTGTAGCTTCGTTAAACTCAAGAATAACAAGATGACATAATCCAGAATAGGCATCACTGCAGTCGTATTGTGGACTTTTGGATGCCGTAGAAATGATAAATATTTTATACATACGATACGTGTAGACTTGTGTATGCATATATACACACACACCCACACACACACATCTATATATATATATATATATACAGTACTGGACAAAAAAAAGTACGCACTAGTCGAAATTTCTTGCCGCACTAAAATTTACATAGCGGACTCAAAAATAAAGATAATTGAATTTCCCAAGTGGCATTTCAAAGAGGACAAGTTTACCTTTATTTTGCTTTTTTCGAAAATTCTCTACGATTTTTTTTCGCCCCGCTGCGCACTTTTGAACGTGGCCATTTTTCGGCTATTTTTTCGCTGTCGAAAATCAACTGCAAAGTTTATAGAACATTTTTTTCTCGATTTTTTTCCACGGTAAACTTGAGAAGGATATCAAAACCTACATTTTTGTTTTTTAGAAAGTCTCGTACGATTTTTTTTCGCCCCGCTGCGCACTTTTGAACGTGGCCATTTTTCGGCTATTTTTTCGCCGTCGAAAATCAACTGCAAAGTTTATAGAATATTTTTTTCTCGATTTTTTTCCATGGTAAACTTGAAAAGGATATCAAAACCTACATTTTTATTTTTTAGAAAGTCTCGCACGATTTTTTTTCGCCCCGGTGCGCACTTTTGAACGTGGCCATTTTTCGGCTATTTTTTCGCCGTCGAAAATCAACTGCAAAGTTTGTAGACCATTTTTTTCTCCATTTTTTTCCATGGTAAACTTGAAAAGGATATCAAAACCTACATTCTTTATTTTTAGAAAGTCTCGTACGATTTTTTTTCGTCCCGGTGCGCACTTTTGAACGTGGCCATTTTGCGGCTATTTTTTCGCCGTCGAAAATCAACTGCAAAGTTTGTAGAACATTTTTTCCTCGATTTTTTTCCATGGTAAACTTGAAAAGGATATCAAAACCTACATTTTCTTTTTTAAAAAAGTCTCGTACGATTTTTTTTCGCCCCGGTGCGCACTTTTGAACGTAACCATTTTTCGGCTATTTTTTCGCCGTCGAAAATCAACTGCAAAGTTTGTAGAACATTTTTTCCTCGATTTTTTTCCATGGTAAACTTGAAAAGGATATCAAAACCTATATTTTTGTTTTTTAAAAAGTCTCGTACGATTTTTTTTCGCCCCGGTATTGCATTTTTAGCTAAAAAAGACATGTTTCAGAAACAAAGAGGCGTAATGGCAGAACTATAGGGTTTCAGAGGAAATGTTAAGAGGATAAAAAGTTGCACGGGCTCACACCGGAGTGGCTAGAATTTTTTCAGAATTTTTTTGACATTTTTTTTGTTTTTTTTTACTATTTTTGGTTGGAACTTTGTCGAGTGGAGAGGCTCCACTTGGGAATTATGGGGTCACGTTTCCATTTTGAAAAAAGAAAACCATGCCAACCATTTTATCAGCATTTTGAATTTTAGACCAAAAAAAAAATTCCACCCTAAAAGTTTCACGCTTTGCAGGATTAAAATTGGACACCCGGCATTCGCGTGCGTGCGTGCGTGGGTGTGTGTGTGTGTGTGGGTGTGTGTGTGTATTAGTTGAATATCGTGTAAAATTCGGATTCGGAGTGTCGAAGCGGTCCCTTTTTTTTTTTTTTTTTTTTTTTTTTAGGGTTTCCTTGGATTGGACCTGGCGTGCACGAGGAAAACGTGACGGCGAAAAACCGCGAGAGTGCAGTGAATTATGGTCCGTCCGTTTGTGTTGGGTCCGCGATTCGATTGAATTGCCAATAATTAATTCGACTCAGTTGTCGATTCGAGAACTTGATGTTTTCTCGCTCGATCGCTCGATTAGTTGAGCAACAAAAAAAAAAAAAAAAGGACGGAATTTGACTTTTTTTTTTTGACTTTTTTTTTCTTCCGAAAAAACAAAGCAAGAGCAAGAATTACAAATTTTTTTTTAAATAAAAAAAATAAAAAATAAAAGAGCCGTAGGAAAATAAAGAAAAGCATCGCGTGTGTGGAAACGAGAAGAAAAAAAAAAAAAAAGAAAAAAAATCAATTTTTTTTTCTTTTTCATCTGCATCGCACTCCAACCTCGTCCAAAATACCTCTGCCGCTGCGGTTAAACCTGCCGGCCTCTCGCTAATTACTTCAAAGTAATTAAAGCTCACACACACCGGTGCGACGGATGAGAGAGACACAAAGAATTGAGAAAAGAAAAAAAAAAAAAAATGTTCCATTTGTTCCATTCGTGGAGTGAGCGATTTTTAAAAATAAATTATCGTTGATTATTGGAAGAATTATTGAAATGATCAAAATTTGATTTTTTTTTGAAATATTAGACATTTTCGAAATATTGAAAGAACGAAAGTATTTTTTTTTTTTAATATTCTGATATTTTGAAAATTTCAAAATTTTCGAAATATTGGATTTTTTCAATTTGTTGAAAGAACAGAAGTATTTTTTTTTAATTTAGAAAACAAAAATAAAGATTTTAAATTTTTTAATTTTTTTTTCGTTTCGATATATTTTCTTGGATAATTCATTTTTATCTTTATTTTTCAATCGTTGGCTCTTTTTTTGCGATATTTATACAAGATTTATATAAATATTGGAAGAATATTTGAATTTTTTCCATTAATTTTGTTTTCTTTTGTTTTTTTTTTTTTCTTTCTATTTTTTCGTTGCAATATTTTGTCGGATATTACATTTTTATTGTCTTTATTTTTCAATCGTTGGCTTTTTTTTTCGATATTTATGCAAAATTTATATAAATATTGCAAAGAAAGAATAGAAAAAAAAATAAAAAGAAAACAAAAATGTTGGACAATTTTTTTTTCTATTTTTCCAATATTTTTTTGTGAATATTGAAACGAAAAAATTCAAAAGAAAAGAAAAATTAAAAAACATTGAAAACACATTTGGAAAATTATAAATATTGTTGTAATATTTTTTTTTTCGATTTTTTTCTTTCGAATATTTACATTAATTTCACGTAAATATCTTAAAAAGCGAATTTTTGAAAAATTAAAACTGAAAATAATAAATAACCAGCTGAATAAATATTTGGATAAAAGTTTACGAAAAAAAAAAGAAAAAATGGAATAGTTTAATTAATTTTGCTCGAATATTTCGCATTTGAGATTGGCGTGTTTGTTTTTTTTTTTTTCAAATTTTCTTTATTCTCGCTCATCCACCAATTAGTTTGTGACACGCGTATGCATAAATCACGTATATTGCATAAGTTTTAAATCGTGATTAGGTATCGTTATTGATTACTGTGCTTCATCGGTGGTCTAATTGCTTCGGGAACTTGAATCAAAGTTACTACCGGTGGCTAATTTTTTTTTTTTTTGTTGTTGTTGTGCCTGTTGGCTATACATATTATTATTATTTTTTAATTTAAAAATTACACTAATTTTTTTCGCGATCGCAACTGCACTTTGGATTTTTTGAGCAAAACAAATTTTTGCCCATAAATCGAGGATGCTTTACGAATTAGCAAAAAAAAAAAAAAAAACAAAATTGGAAAACGATTATTTAGAATTTGCCGAAATTTTTTTCAATAATAATTACGATGCAAATGAAAAAAAAAAACAAAAATACTTATAACAGTAATTAAAATAATGCGTTTATAATATTTATATAAAAATGATAATATTCATAAATAAATTTGTTCAGAAGAATTCAAAAAGAAATATGAGAAAATCATTATATTAACACATTAAAATTATATTTAAAAAAAATAAATTATTGTATTAAAATTCTTGAATTGTAATGAATAAAAAATAACGATATTAAAATATTTTAATTGCATTAAATACAAAATAATTATATTAATATATTTAAATTATATTAAATTTAAGAAAAAATTACATCGAAATATTCAAAGATTAAAAAATATTTGGAAATATTCTAAAAATTCGATAATTCGAAGGAAAAATGTATTTTTTCATTGTTTGAAATAAATTGATCAATGTATTCAATAAGTTAAAAATTTTCAACAAATTTTTTCCATGCTTTTGGAATGACTTAATTTTTTTTTTTTTTTTTACAACAAAGCCTTTCAGAAAATCTTTTTTGTTTATTTGTTTTTTTACAAACTCTTCCATTTGTATCGAAGAAGTTTGCAATTTATCAAAATGAATATTTTAATTTTTTTTTCGTTTACAACAATCGCAAATAAATTCTTATTTGACAGAGAAATAATTTCCTCATAATTTATTCATTATCAAGTGCATTAATTTTTCCGCTTCGATGCAACCCTGCGCAAATTGCATGAAAAATCGAACGACTTTTCGCGTGACGAAAATCAAATTTTCTTAATAAAAAAAAAAAAAATATTACTTATGAATGGATTCAATATTGACAATGAAAAAAAAAAATAGTTTAATCGTGATGAATTATTGATCCAGATCGATCGTTGTGCAGTTGCGTCCGCCTCGTACTAAAATTATTCCCGAAAAATCGCTTCTCGAGATTCCCGAAAGGGGATGAACGGCCAATCTCGTCTGTATTTCGTTTTTTTTTTTTTTATTTTTTTTTTATTACTCATCGAAAATTATTTCGTTACACGATTGTAATAATGGCCATTAATAAATAGCGATGATAATTATCATGATAATAATAATAATAATTTGACACGAAACGGGGACACTCACTTTTTCAAAGGCACTGTTCCCTGGGGCCCCTGCCCTGCGCCGTTTCTCGCATCGGTCACCCTGCACGTCGCCATGTTATACGCTGTAATCAATTCTACAATGTTACGAAAATTCGTATTAATTAGATTTATCGTACGGTATTTTGACGTTTCGATTGGGCGCGCCTGCGTTGCGACGTACTTTGTTCGTCGAGCTAAGGAACTCGAAGGATTCTACAGGAGGAGTGAGCGGGGGATGATATTTTCGTGAATAACTTTCATTAGATAATTTTTTGATCGAGCCAAGGAATTTTGAATGGTGTTTGGCCAGTTTTTTCAGGGGTGAGGATTTTGGGGGTAGTTTCGAGAAGGATATTCGAGGGTGGTTTTTTTTTTGGGATAAGAATTTTGGGGGTAGTTTCGAGAAGGATATTCGAGGGTGGTTTTTTTTTGGGATAAGAATTTTGGGGGTAATTTCGAGAAGGATATTCTAGGGTGATTGTTTTTGGGATATGAATTTTGGGGGTAGTTTGTAGAGGGGAATTCTAGAGGCGGGTATATCGGGGGTGGGTAATCTTGGGGTGACTTTGTTGGGGCGAAAATTTTAGGGGTAGTTTCGAAAAGGGTATTCTAGCGGCGAGTTTGTCGAGGGTGGGGAATCTAGGGGTGGTTTTGTTGGGGTGGGAACTTTGGGGGTAGTTTTGAAGTTAGAGACAGTTGTATTGGGGGTTGGTAATCTAGGGATGGTTTTGATGGGTTGGGTATTTTGGGGATAATTTTTGTATGGTAATCTAGGGATGATTTTGTTAGGGTATGAATTTTGGGGGCAGTTTCGAGAAGGGTATTCTAGGGTGGTTTTTTTTTTGGATGAGAATTTTAGGGATAGTTTCTAGAGGGGGATTCTAAAGGCGGGTATATGGGGGGGGCTTTGTTGGGGTGAAAATTTTAGGGGTAGGTTCGAAAAGGGTATTCTAGGGGCGAGTTTATCGAGGGTGGGGAACCTAGGGGTGGTTTTGTTGGGGTGGGAACTTTGGGGGTAGTTTTGAAGTTAGAGACAGTTGTATTGGGGGTTGGTAATCTAGGGATGGTTTTGTTGGGTTGGGTATTTTGGGGGTAATTTTTGTATAGTAATCTAGGGATGATTTTGTTAGGGTATGAATTTTGGGGGCAGTTTCGAGAAGGGTATTCTAGGGTGGTTTTTATTTTTGGATGAGAATTTTAGGGATAGTTTCTAGAGGGGGATTCTAGGGGTGGTTGCATCGGGGGTGGCTAATCTAGCGGTGGTTTTGTTGGGGTGAAAATTTTAGAGGTAGTTCCTGAAAGGGTTGTCTATGGGTGGTTGTATCGGGGGTGGGTAATCTAGGGGTGGTTTTGTTGGTGTGAACATTTTGGGGGTAGTTTCGAAAAGGGTTTTCTAGGGGCGGGTGCATCGGAGGTGGGTATTCTAGAGGCGGTTTTGTTACCATGAGAAATTTGGGGGTAGTTTCGAGAAGGGGAAATATTCTAGGGTGATTTTTTGGGGGTAGTTTCAAGAAGAAGAAATATTCTAGGGTGGTTTTTTTTGGATAAGAATTTTAGGGATAGTTTCTAGAGGGGGATTCTAGGGGTGGTTGTATCGGGGATGGGTAATCTACGGGTGGTTTTCTTGGGGTGAAAATTTTAGGGGTAGTTTCTAGAAGGGTTTCCTAGGGGCGGGTGCATCGGGGGTGGGTAGTCTAGAGGTGGTTCTGTTGGGATGAGAAATTTGAGGGTAGTTTCGAGAAGCTAGAGACAGTTGTATCGGGGGTTGGTAATCCAGGGGTGGTTTTGTTGGGTTGGGTATTTTGGGGATAATTTTTGTATGGTAATGTAGGAGTGATTTTGTTAGGATGTGAATTTTGGAGGGGTAGTTTCGAGAAGGGTAGTCTAGAAGCATTTGTATCGAGAGTGGATAATCAAGGGTGGTTGGGGTAAGAATTTTTGTGGTAGTTTCCAGAAGGGTATTTTAGGGTGGTTTTTTCCAGATAAAAATTTTGGGGGTAGTTTCTAGAGGGGGATTCTAGAGGCGGGTAATAATTGTTGGGGGTGATTTCATTGGGAATCAGTGTTCTAGCAACGGACTTGCTAGGGAGGCTTATTTCACGGGTAGTTTCGTTAGGGGATGAATTTCTTAGAAATGGCTACGTTTTCGATACTCAAGGGGTGGTTCCTCCTGGGCTAAGTATTTCAAGAATGGTATTGGCTAAGGGTGAGTATTGTTAGAGGTGGTTTATATTAAGGATCAGTATTCGAGCAACGTATTCATTGGGGAGGCTTATTTTGAGGGTAGTTTCGTTAGGGGGTGAATTTCTTAGAAATGATTACGTTTTTGATATTTAAGGGGTGGTTCCAGGGCTAAGTATTTCAGAGATGATAATGGCTAAGGGTGAGTATTGTTGGTGGTGGTTTTTTTTTTATTAAGGATCAGTATTCGAGCAACGTATTCATTAGGACGGCTTATTTTAAGGGTAGTTTCGTAAGGGAACGAATTTCTTAGAAATGCTTACTGCTACTCAAGGGATGGTTCCTCCAGGGCTGAGTATTTTCAGGAATGGTATTGGCTAAGGTCGAGTATTGTTGGGGGTAGTTTCTCTTGGGCATCAGCATTTGAAGGGATGGTTTTTGAGGTGTGTTCGACAGGTAATAATTGAGGGGTAGTTTCTTAATGGCGTGAGCTTTCGAAGGGTCGTTCAATCAACGGGTAAGCACTTTAAGGGTAGTTTCAAGAGGGTGAGCATTAAGGGGGTGGTTTCGGCATGATCGACAACACAGGTGCAAGCGCCGCGCAAGCGGAGGACTCTCCTCCGTTTTTTAATCTCGTTTTTTTTTTTTTTTCAAGCTCGGTAACACGAGACTGGACCATACCTTTTTCCTGTTTTCGTCGCTTCCGCTTGTTACATATTTTAACGGCGCACACGCTCAGGATTATCGCGACGATGAAGAATAAAATTCCACCGACGACACCGGCCGTGATTGCCTTGTGCTTGACCCGCGCCGGTACCGGAAACTTCACCTCCTCGCTCACACCGTAATTCGTTGCCGAATAAGCGAACACTTGAAAATGATAGGTACGACCGCCGACCAAGTTCTTCACTGTTTGGCCGAGGGGCGGCAAAAAAAAAAAAAAAAAAAAATAGCGATGGCATTAGAAACGTAGAGACGAGAGAATTTTTTATCAGCTGCTCAAATTTATTTACATATGTATGCTCATATTTTAAGGTAAATCCAAACAATAAATTTTAAAAATGAATAAAAACCTCCTACACTTAAAATTAAAAAAAAAAACGTTTTTTTATTTTTCTCGCCATCAAATTTTTCTCACCGTCAAAAATTGGATATCACCGAAAAATAAATTACTATTTTATCGATGCGTTTGTAATTCGAAAGAAGGAGAATTGATAATTGATTTTTGACAATAATTTATTTTGTTGAGATGTTGATAAAATAAACTGAATAAAAAACTAAATAAAAAAACAATGAATAAAAACCTCCTAAATTAAAAAAAAAAAGAACGTTGAATTTTTCTCGCCATCAAAATAGTACATTATGACACGAGGACGAAAAAAAGTTGTTTTACGTACGCCAAGCGAGCGTGAAAACGTCCATTATCGTACCGAGTGGAATAAAAATGGTATTTTCTCGAAAAAAAAAATCGAAAATTGATGATTTTTGAAAATAATTTCTATCGTTAAGATTGTCTTGAATTATTTCGCTACCTGTTCAATTGTTTATAATTTTTAAAAAATTAATAAAAACCTCCTACACTAAAAATAAAAAACCTTCATTTTTAGAATGCTTTTGTAATTTGAAAAAAATCATTTCTATTGTCAAGATTAAAAAAAAATTATTTCGCAGTTTATTAAATTGTTTAAAAAAAAAAAACAAAAAAATACGCTCTGGGGGTGAAAATAATTACCAAGGTAGCTGGTCTCCTCGGGTCGAATCTGGCCCTTGTTGACCATCTTCCAAGGGCCGTCAGTCTTGTACTTGATCGCGTAGTACTGTACGAGATGGCTCTTCTCGAGTGGCTGCTGCCACGTGACAAGAAAACCATTGCTGATCTCCGTAACTGTGACGTTTCTCGGTGGTCCTGGTTTAGGTCCTGTCACAAGACTCACTTTAAACATCTCTATCAATCACATGGGCTTCCAAGGGATCACGACGATTAGGTGTGTATATATTTTTGTTTTTGTAATTTATTTCATGTTTTTTTTTAATTTATTTTTTAACAGCATCCGTAGAAATTGATAGGAATTTATAGCGCAGCCAATAATCTCGCAAGATCGCACATTCTTTTCTTAAAAAAAAAATGAAAAAAATTGAAAAAAAAATTGTTTTACCACGACCGGAAGTGGATTTTTGATTTTTTTTTTCCATTGATCATTTAAATTATTTAAAAAAAAATCACACTTGTTCTCGTATGTTTGTTAATATTGTATGAATATATTTTGAAGAATGTTTCATTGAAATATCTTTAATAATAATTTATTTAAATACTTTACTCAATGTTCCATTGAAATATTTTTAAGAATATTTTTTAAACCAATTCTTTTGAATTAAATTTTAATCTTTTCTTTTGTTTTTTTAATAATATTTTATCGCAATTGTTTAAATAACATTTTATTGAAATATTTTTAATACACATTTTTTATGCTTTTTTATATCATGTTCATTTTTATATTTTTAATAATATTTTATCTGGACAAAAATCGACGTGAAAAAATTTTCCCGCAATTTGCGATAATGGATGAAACATTTTTAATTCGTATTTCTACAAAAAAAAACAAATAATTTTTATCGAAATTATCCAGCCATGGAGATCTCTATTTGTTTTTTTATTTTCAAAAATAATCCTACACTCCGGTCGTCAGGAAAATTAAAAAAAAAAATTTGATTTCACCCACGCGCCATTTTTCGAAAAAAAATATCCAAGTCCAACGCTAAAAATATTTTTCTGCATTATCGACGCTCGTGTCGGTACGATTTATAATTTATTATCGACAGTAGGTAATTTTATTTATCGACAGTAGGTACTCTTTATTTATCGACTGTAGGTACTCTTTACTTATCGACTGTAGGTACTCTTTACTTATCGACTGTAGGTACTCTTTATTTATCGACCGTAGGTACTTATTCTTTATCGACAGTAGGTAAGATTTGTGGGTTGCTTCCTCCTTTATCGACGATCGATAAGAGCGTGATCTTTTTACCGACACGCCCTCACCGAAAGACGGCGTTGCGAATAAATAAAAATTGAAAAAAAAATTGTTTAATGAATAAAATATTTTTCAAAAATTCATTACTTCTTCTATTTCAAAAATATTTTTTTTTTTCAAAATAAAAAATCACCACTTTTGAATTATTTAATAATTCTGAATAATTTTTTTTCAATACACAATTTCTTAATTAGTTTTGTATTAAGAAAAATCTTTTGTTTATTTTTTATTTAATAATTCTAAAAAAAAAATTTCAATATACAATTTTTTTTATTTTGTTTTTTTTTTCAAATGAAAAAAAAAAACTTGTTTTTATTACGTCCAGCCGGAAAGCTTGGTACTTTTACGAGCCTGCTCTACGACCCGTACGTTTTAGCGTCATTTTTTTTTCTTCCCCCAGGGATATGTATTGTCGTTGTTTGCCACTCTCTTTTAACGATCGCTACTTACTCACCCTCGTATTTTCATTCCCAGCTTCGAGCCCTTAAACTCCCCATTATTTTAGTATGAAAAAAAAAGATGAAACAAACTTGTACACGTACTTTTTGAAAAAAAAAAAAAAAAATCAAATCAAGGAAACGCCGAAAACAGGGGAAAAAAGAAGAAAAAAAAGATCAGTACCTTCGGACCATAAGACTGACGGATGGCTTTGAGTTCCTGTGGAATCGTTCGATATTGAAGTATGGTCTGAAATAATTTAAATAAACAAAAATACTTAAAATAATGAAAAAATAGTCATAATAGCAACAAATAGTAATATTTAAAAAGAAATTAATCCTTCCTTGCCAATAAACTTAATTAATATTTTCGATACTTAAAAATATTTAAAAATAAACTAATAATTTCCTTGCCAATAAAATTAATTAATATTGTCGATACTTAAATAAAAATAAATTAATATTTTCCTTGCCAATAAAATTAATTAATATTTTCGATACTTAAAAGTATTTAAAAATAGTATCAATAGCAATAAATAGTAATATTTAAAAATAAATTAATATTTTCTAAATATATTTCGCGATCTTTAAAAATAAATTAATCTTTTCCTTGCCAATAAAATTAATTAATATTTTCGATACTTAAAAATATTTAAAAATAAATTAATATTTTCCTCGCCAATAAAATTAATTAATATTTTCCTCGCCAATAAAATAAATTAATATTTGCCAAATATATCTTGCAATATTTAATGAGCAATATTAAAAATATATATATATTAATAATAGCAATATTAAAAAATAACATTGAAATAATTGAAATAAAATAATTTAAAATAGCAATTATTATTTGAAATAATTCAAATAATAATTGAAATAAAATAATCGTCAAAACAATAGTGAAAATTGCGTTTTTTTTTTCTTTTTTCGTTTCGTATCGGTGAGAATTTTCTTTTTTTATTTGCAAAAAACAGGCGAAAATAATTTCGATAAAATAAACTAGGAATTAATCGAAAGAGAATGCGCGTGTACATGAGAGAATGGGCCAGGGGCGGGGGGGGGGGGGGGGGGGGGGGAATACGAGTATTTTCAAATGCAAGTCAATGGAGCGACGACGAGCTCGGGGAGAAGGAAATAAATAAAGCTGAAAGTAGAATAAACGGCTCGATGAGTTTTCCGATACGATAAGTTGCGCTCTCTCTCTCTCTCTCTCTCTCTCTCTCTCTCTCTCTCTCTCTCTCTCTCTCTCTCTCTCTCTCTCTCTCTCTCTCTCTCTCTCTCTCTCTCTCTCTCCCACGCTTTCGCGTTTTTCCCGATAGAAAAGTTAACTGAAGGGTGGGGGGGGGGGGGGGGGGGGGGGTGGGTCTTGTCTCCGTTTCTCCCAGAGCGGAGGCTGGTCCATTTTTTTTTAATTTTTTTTTTATTTTTCCAACTCTTCCGGTTCCTCAAACATGAAAGTTTCCCAGATCCCGAGATATCTCGGTCGAGAGAGGCAAGAAAAACTTTTTGCCCGGGATAGGAGTCGATGGAGAAGAAGAGGTATGAGAAAAAAAAAAAAAGAAAAAAATAAAAAGTCGAATTATAACGGAAATATTGCCCGGATTCGTAAGGCGTCGAGAGATTTGACTGTAAAATTTATTCCCCGGAATTGTCAAATTTTTTTTTTCCTTCTTCTTTTTTTTCTTCGTTTTGCTTTTTTTTTATTGGACATATCGAACGAGGGTACAAAATAAAACGGGTTGTTTTGAATAATTTTCCGATCGAGTGATCCTCGAGTATTGTAAATTGTGGCGTTGTAGATTTTTCCTAGGTATTTTTTTTTTTTTATTTGCCTTTTTTCGCGTAATTTTTATATTTATTTATTAAATTTATATATTATTGTTATTTATCGAATTTTCATTATTTTATTATTATTCACAGCCTTATTATATTCAATAATTTATTTTATTAGTCATAATATAATTAATATTGTTATTATTCATATTATGATAATAACCATATTACCTTTTTATTTTTATTTGATTTAAAACATTTTTTTTACTTCATTTTAATTTAATTAAAAAAATGTCACTTTATGTTTATTTATTTGATTATAATTTAATTATTATATTAAATAGAGGCATAATTGTTTTTTTTTTTCCTTTACATCACTCTTTCATTTTTATTATATTTTTTTCTCAATTTTTTTTACCAAGTACTTTCGATAATACTTTCGATACTTTCGATAGAAAAAGTTCCATTAATTTATTCGCGAATTAAAAGAAAAATGAATTTGTACGACCGAAGAAAAATACTTGTGGCGTTTTTATGTAACGAAAATATATATTTCAAAGACTCACCTCGCCGAGCCCTTACTTTAAACGAGGATTCGAGGATTAAAGATAGGTTGAATTCAAGCTGTAAGAAGAGCGAGTAAGTGGACTTTGTAAGGACAGACGATTTTATATTAACGGCAGAGTCAGATAGAAATGAGAATGAAAAAGAATAATGTTTGAAGCATTTTAGGTTTAAAGGAGAGTGCATTATTTTCTGATAAAAAAAGTGTTCGATAAAAAATCGCTGCTACAGAGATTTTTTTTAAATATATATATATATAAGTGTGTGTGTGTGTGTATGTGGGCTAAAAATGCTTGAACTCATGCGAACCGGAGAATATTTTGTACCACGAGAAGATTATATCCCATCAATTTCCTGCGCGATGCTTTTTTCATGATTTATATTCGATATTTTTTTTTCCTTACCGCTCTGATCCGATGCCGCGGGCTGACCACCTGCGCTAGACGACGGAGTTGCAGGTCGTGCCAGCCCAACGTCTTTGCGATAAGGTGGCAATGACAAAAATTTAAATAAAACAATATTTAGCATCGTCATGGATCATTATTTTTTTTTTACCAACATTTTCTACCGCGTGTCATCGAAAGAGACCGACGAGCAATTTTTAGCACGTAGAATCGATAGATCGTGAAATTCTGAGCAGAAAAGTCCTTAAGCATTTTTCTCTACGACGTACCGTTTCTTGAATATTAATTAATGCGACACGACCAATCGGATGCGCCGATAGCGCGATACGTGCGGAGGGGGGAGGGCTGGACGCCCAGCGAGACCGCGCGCTGCCCCTCCTAGTCGACGTGAATAGGTTCGAGCACAGCGGGAGGAGAGGGCCAGCGCACTGGATTGGCTACCACTAATTAATTAATATCTAGGGAACGGTGGGTCGGAGAGAAAAATCGTTCAGGACTTTTCTGCTCAGAATTTTACGATCTATCTATCCTGTAAATTCCGGGATGCGTCTCACACTCCTCGCGTTGTTACGAATACAAATGAAGGATATATTGTGCAGATACCCGTTCTCCCTTGTTCTAATCCAAACTTATCGGAAAAGTCCAACGCGAACAGTATCCACGTGAACTAAGTTAACGTTAGCTATGTAAAATCGCGTTGTATCGGGAATACTACAAAATCTTTAAACTACGGTTTTCTTACATTTAGCTCGATTTTTTTATGACGCTATAATTATTGCACTCACCGAGTGTTCTGATGGTAATTACTTTACTGAGCATCCCATCCCCAAGCGCGTTTTTCCCGATGACCTGAAACTCGTAGACCGTTCCTGGTCCTAGCCTATTGATCGTCACCTCGGTACTCCCCGATGGGGTCACGGGTATCGTCGTCCATTCGGAAGTACCGGCTTCTCGGTACCTTAAAAAAAAAACACGAAAATATACAATCTTTTATGCCTACAGTAAAAAAAATACTAATTTTTCTCCTGACGCAAACGAATACTCTTTTCCCCGAAGTAAAAAAAAATACCTTTTTCCCCGAGGCAAAAAACGTACTTTGTTCCCCAAGGAAAAAAAATACTTTTTCCCCCGAGCCAAAAAAAAATACACGGCGAAAAAATGTTTTTCCCGCACGCAAAAAAATACTTTTTTCTCCTAGGCAAAAAAAAATACGTTTTTCTCCGAGGCAAAAGAATACTTTTTTCTCCTAGGCAAAAAAAAAAACTTTTTTCTCCGAGGCAAAAAAAAATACGTTTTTCTCCTAGGCAAAAAAAATACTTTTTTCTCCGAGGCAAAAAAAATGCTTTTTTCTCGAGGCAAAAGATACTTTTTTCTCAAGGCAAAAGATACTTTTTTCTCCGAGGCAAAAAATACTTTTTTCTCCGAGACAAAAAAAATACTTTTTTCTCCTAGGCAAAAAAAATACTTTTTTCTCCTAGGCAAAAAAAAATACTTTTTTCTCCGAGGCAAAAAAATACTTTTTTCTCCTAGGCAAAAAAAAACTTTTCTCCTAGGCAAAAAAACTTTTCTCCTAGGCAAAAAAACACTTTTTTCTCCTAGGCAAAAAAAAACTTTTTTCTCCGAGGCAAAAAAAATACTTTTTTCTCCTAGGCAAAAAAAAGACTTTTTTCTCCTAGGCAAAAAAAAACTTTTTTCTCCTAGGCAAAAAAAAACTTTTTTCTCCTGGGCAAAAAAAATACTTTTTTCTCCGAGGCAAGCAAAAATTTAGCGTTTTTGGGTGTAACGGTCGAAAAAAAATGGCATGCTCACCAAATTGTGTAGTCCTGCTTGTAATCAGGTCCACCCGAATATCCCGGGAGCCAGGTGAGTGTAACCGAAAATTCCGTGGCCGTGCCGGAAACATTGTGAGGCGCGTGTGGCTGCGTACCTTCGATGATCAACTGTGTTGCCGAGACGATTGTCGCAACTTCGTTCGATGCGACGCATTGATAAAAACCAAAATCCGAACGTCTCAAGCCCTCTATCGTAAGATTACCACCCACTATTTTGACCCGATTACGCTCGAACGGGGCACCATCCCTCTGTGACAAGCCAAACGAACCATAAAAAAAAAAAAAACCAATTACTCCGTTCTTCAAATTATTAGAAGTCCTTTTATTTTGCTAGAAATTATTTTCTTTTATTAATCAATTAATTAATATTTAAAAATTATTTTCATTTTACGAAAAATTCGGAAAAAAATTGCTCTCGCCCAAACAAACCCAAACTTTTAGCTTAGACTGTGCCGAGAGTAAAGGGTGAACAGTGTGGGTGAAAAATAAAACACGAAAGCTCACCCTCATCCATTGTATGGTCGGTTTTCGGGTGCCTTCGGCTTCCTGTGCATCGCAAACCATCTCCACGGACTCGCCGACCTTTCTCTGATACATTTGTTCGGGCTCGATCGTAAAGGCTGGCGGATTTCTCACGAGAACGTCCATGGGACCGGAATCACCGTGCGTACCCTGTGCGTTGTACGGGGTGCAAGTGTACACACCCTCGTGATTCTCGTTTACCCGGGTGAAGAGCAAGGAGCCGTTGTTCATCACAACGATATCCTTCGTTTGATAAGGGTCCAATAGACGCTTGTCCTTTGTCCACGTTACGTATTGCAACGGTGGATTAGCCTTAATGTAACACTGTATCACACCGGCTAATCGAAACGGCAGGTACTGGACTGTAGGCGTGAACGTCACTTTAGCCGGATCTGATGGCAAACAAATTAGCTGATTCGATCGTTGCAATTTTTACACTATTTCTTTCTTCATTTTTAATCAATCGAAAAAAAAATGTCCAAGCAATTTTTTAAATAATTTTACTAAAATATTTTTTTTTATTTTTAGAAAATTAAATAATGATAATATATATCGATATATAAATTATTGATATTATATATCGATATATAAATTATCGATAATATATATATCGATATATAAATTATCGGTAATTTATATATCGATACATAAATTATCGATTATATATATCGATATATAAATTATCGATAATATTTAATTTTAGTTTTAGTTTATTCTCCGAGGCAAAAAAAAAGACTTTTTTTCCACGAGACAAAAAAAATACTTTTACTAAAATTTCCTTTTTATTTACAGTAAAATAAATAATATATATCGATATATAAATTATCGATAATATATCATTTTAGTTTTAGTTTGTTTCGGAGGCAAAAAAAAAATACTTTAACTAAAATTACATTTTTATTTTTAGTAAAATAAATGATAATAATATATATCGATATATAAATTATCGATAATAGTAGTAGTAGTAAGTTTTATTTATTTATTTGTTTGGGTTTATAAACAAACCCAAACAAACCCAAACAATCCCAAACATTTTAGTTCGAAGCATAATAACAATAACTAAATAAAATGGAATTATTATTATTCAATTATAATAGTAATTATAATGATAATTGTAATAATAATGTTTAAAATAATTAATTACTAATTTAAGATTGATTAATTTTGAATTATAAATAATAATTAAACAAATATATTATTTGTATTCATTGATAAAATTATTTTTTCTTATTATCTCATTGTTCATCATTTTTATAAACATTAAAATTATTATAATTATTACTGTTATACTTAATAAATTTATTATAAATTTATTATTTATTATACAAATTATCGCTAATATATATCGATATATAAATTATCGATAATAGTAGTAGTAGTAAGTTTTATTTATTTATTTGTTTGGGTTTATAAGCAAACCCAAACAATCCCAAACATTTTAGTTGGCAGCATAATAACAATAACTAAATAAAATGAAATTATTATTATTCAATTATAATAGTAATTATAATGATAATTGTAATAATAATTTTTTAAAATAATTAATTACTAATTTAAGATTTATTAATTTTGAATTTTAAATAATAATTAAACAAATATATTATTTGTATTCATTGATAAAATTATTTTTTCTTATTATCTCATTGTTCATCATTTTTATAAACATTAAAATTATTATAATTATTACTGTTATACTTAATAAATTTATTATAAATTTATTATTTATTATACAAATTATCGCTAATATATATCGATATATAAATTATCGATAATATTTCATTTTAGTTTTAGTTTGTTTCGGAGGCAAAAAAAAAATACTTTAACTAAAATTACGTTTTTATTTTTAGTAAAATAAATGATAATAATATATATCGATATATAAATTATCGATAATAGTAGTAGTAGTAAGTTTTATTTATTTATTTGTTTGGGTTTATAAACAAACCCAAACAAACCCAAACAATCCCAAACATTTTAGTTGGAAGCATAATAACAATAACTAAATAAAATGGAATTATTATTATTCAATTATAATAGTAATTATAATGATAATTGTAATAATAATTTTTTAAAATAATTAATCACTAATTTAAGATTTATTAATTTTGAATTTTAAATAATAATTAAACAAATATATTATTTGTATTCATTGAAAAAATTATTTTTTCTTATTATCTCATTGTTCATCATTATTATAAACATTAAAATTATTATAATTATTACTGTTATACTTAATAAATTTGCCCCTTTAACCCTATTGGGAAACCTGAGCAGAAAATTCCCCCAGGGACTCAGTGAAACCCAAACAAGTCCAGGATTTTTGTGGTGGTTTGTTGTTATTAATAAATAATTGTTGACTCACATGCGACGTTTAAATAGGCAGTTGCACTCTGAGGTTCTCCGATCCCATTGGTCACCTGGCAAAGATACTGTCCAGCATCGTCAGCGCTTACCGGATTGATGACGAGACTACCGTCCATTCTGATCGACACCCTGGTATCGAGGGCAGACACCTCTGTGACAGGTGCACCCTCCCGGAACCAACGTACCGTCACATTACCGGGCAGAGCTTTGGCCTCGCACGAGAATTGTACCTTTTCACCCTCGAGTTTTGATTGATTCAATGGCGGTACCATTATCACCGCAGCACCTGTAATATCGTTTATTAGAGTTCCCGATACCAAACGTTACCGCCAGATTTTATTTTCCTATTGATTGCATCGTCGATAAACGTGCATTTCCATTTTTCGAATCAGTCGATTCATTTTCATTCCATTTTACATGATCATTTATTCTTTAACATGATTTATTTATTTCATTATTTTAGTGTGTAGCGAAATATTGAATCAACTCTTCAGTATGATTCATTTGATTCAGGCTTCTGTGGTCTCGCGAAATACTAGATGGAATACTTCAATGTGGTTCATTTGATTCAGAATTTTGTGGTAGAGCGAAATACTGGATGAAATCTTTAATCCTTCGTGGTCACCCTGAGTAGAATCGACCCGTCGATCAATTTTTGACGAAAATATAAACTCCATCTTACCTGGAGTTTGAAGTATCCTCATACCATAAAATTTACCCTCTTCAACATGTCGGAATAAATACCTTTTTTGGAACGCGCACTGTGCTACTATTTTTTCCCAAAAGAAGCATATCTAAGGAGTATCACGTCCAAATTTTAGGTAAAAATATTGAAAATTCACGGAACTATGATTTTTTTAGCGAAAAAGTGTCTTTTTTGCGTTTTGATCTCTTTATGATTTTTTTTCAACATGTCGCCATTTTATTTATTATAAACAAATTTTTCGTACATCATCTAGAAAGTTCAAAGCATGTTTCGTAATTTTTTGAACCACCTCGGACGGATAGTTTGGTCACAATATTTTTTTGAAAACTGACTGGGTAGAATCGAGCCAAGTGTGGACCACCGCGATTGAATTTGGATGTGTGACCACGAAGAGTTAATATGATTTATTTGATTCGGAATTTTGTGGTCTTGCGAAATACTGAATCAAATCTTCGATATAATTTATTTGATTCGGAATTTTGTGGTGTTGCGAAATGCTGAATAAAATCTTTAATACGATTTATTTGATTCAGAATTTTGTCAAATCAAATCTTTAATATGATTTATTTCGTTCAGATTTTTATGGTGTAGTGAAATACTGAATCAAATCTTAAGTACGATTTATTTGATTCAGAATTTTGTGGTACAATGAAATACTTAATCAAATCTTTAATATGATTCGTTTCATGAAGAATTTTGTAGTGTTGCGAAAAATTGAATCAAATCTTCGATATGATTCACTGATTAAATCTTCAATATGATTCTTTCGATTCAGAAGGTTGTGGTGTTGCGAAACATTGAATCAAATCTTTAATATGATTTGCATGATTTAGAATTTTGCACTGTCGCCAAAAATTTGGCCAATACAGAATCAAGCAAATCTTTGGTCAGCATATCGAGTATCAATCTTGCTCGAGAAATTGATTACTACCGTGTGCTATATAAAAATAGAAATCTGTTGTTTATACACAAGAGTGAAAAATCCCTCGTGAATTGTCCTCAATGAAAAGATCTTGCTGATCCAGCGAAATTGAGCTTGCGCTGCGTTTACCAGTAGCCCGAATAAAAGAGATCTAAAGGTCTCCACACAAGCTCGAAGGCGCAGTGATCACAAGGGTATAGTTTCCGGGGATCATGCTAGGCGAACAATTCAGAACGATTTCCTTTCGGAACTTGGGCCAACCGGGGGCTTTAATCCCACTGAAAGTCTTCCTGCCTTGGACTTTCTTGGCTACTAGGAGCCAAGTCCTTTTAGCCGGATGCACTCGAAAAGCCATTGTAGTTGTGCGGTATACAGATTGCAAGGATTCTTTCATCGGTGCTCATACTGTGACATAGTATCCCCTATCCACCCCGTCATCGTAATCCCTAGCCCATTCTCCTGTCTAGTGCTTCGCTTTATTTCCGCTTGATGTGCGCGAAAAGAAAGCTGAATCCTACCACCCTACGGGATGAAAGTTCTCCTCTGCCACGCCATTTTGATTGTAGGTTATTTGATGCAAGGAGCCATGATTCTGATAGCCTGACCATGATCAAGTCGCCAGAGGCATTGACACTATTGGCTTAAAAGGTTTTTTTTTCACAAAGGCAGCTCTGCTTGTCCTCTTCCCGTTTTGTGGCGCTTTGATAAGGAATAGTGGACATGCAGTCCACTAGTAATGAGCAATGGAGACTTGTAGTCTGCTGTCCATTCGTTTGGTGATGAATTATGAAGACGTGCAGTCTGCTGTCCATTTCTTTGATAAGGAGTACTGAAGATGTACAGTCCGCTGTCCAATCCTTCGGCAATGAGTAATGGAGACGTGCAGTTTGCTGTTCATTTCTTTGGTTATGAGTTACGGAGTACTGCAGTTTGCTGCTGATTTCTTTGGTAATGAGCAATGGAGACTTGCAGTCTGCTGTCCATTTGTTTGGTAATGAGTAATGGTGACCTGCAATACGTTGTCCATTTCTTTGATAAAGAGTAATGGAGAACTGCAGTTTGCTGGCCATTTCTTTGGTGATGAGTAATGGAAACCTGAAATTTGTTGTCCATTTCTTTGGTAATGAGTAATGAGGACGTGCAGTTCGTTGTCCATTTCTTTGGTAATGAGTAATGGAAAACTGCAGTTTGCTCTTCATTTCTTTGGTAATGAGTAATGGAAATCGCAGTTTGCTGTTCATTAATTTGGTAATGAGTAATGAAGAACTGCAGTTTGCTGGCCATTTCTTTGGTAATGAGCAATGGAGACTTGCAGTCTGCTGCGGATTTCTTTGATAATGAGCAATGAGACTTGCAGTCTGATTTCCACTTGTTTGGTAATGAGTAATGGAGACCTGCAGTACGTTGTCCATTTCTTTGATAAAGAGTACTGAAGATTTGCTTTGATAAGGAGTACTGAAGATGTGCGCTATCCATTCCTTTAGTGATAAGTAATGGAGGCCTGCAGTTCGTTTTCCATTTCTTTTGTAATGAGTAATGGAGACGTGCAGTTTGCTGTTCATTTCTTTGGTAATGAGTAACGGAGAACTGGAGTTTGCTGGCCATTTCTTTAGTGATGAGTAATGGAAAGCTGCAGTTCGTTGTCCATTTCTTTCGTAATGAGTAATGGAGACGTGCAGTTTGCTGTTAATTTCTTTGGTAATGAGTAATGGGGACTTGTAGTCTGCTGTCCTTTTTTTTGATAAAGAGTACTGAAGATGTGCAGTTCGCTATCCATTTCTTTAGTGATAAGTAATGGAGACCTGCAGTTCCCTCTCCTTTAATTCAGCACATAGTAATCATTGTCAAGGCACTGGAAAATGGTCCATACAGAGGCAATGACCAAAAAAAAAAAAAACACTTCAGCGAATCGACGCATCAATTGTAACCCTGCTAGACAACTAGAAACCGGCTACCGTGGACACTTTAATCCAATCCTAGCAGTTCTTTTCTCATTGGACATTGATCAAGATTACCATGGCTTGGAGTCATCCAACCGCAAGTATCTCGGGGTATGCGCAGCGAACCAGGAATATTTTATGCACCCATCTCGGTGGATAATACTTGATGAAGAATAATTGCGGTAATAATCCTGGGCTGGATAGACTCGCGTTAATGGTCGAATCGATGAGGAAACAGTCTCGGTTTCGAGAGCTCTTAGGAATGGCCTCGGGACGCGAATGATGAATAGCTTTTTAAATCGCGATCACCCGTCCTCGTGCCGCGTCCAATCATCCCCTAATTGGCTACGAGGCTTGTGTTACCGATCTCGTAAAAAAAAAAAAAAAGTCAGCTCGCGACCTGCTGGGGTGGGGGCTGATGGCAGTCTCGAGAAATGAGATCGGTAGCTAGCCACTAACCACTTTGCTTAACGCGAATTTTATGGTGGAAGGGAGGCGTTCACGAGCACAAGGGAGCCATGAAAATGACGGCCCGGATGTGGATAAAGCTCTGCGGAAGAGGAGGATGGTGGGCTCCGCATCGAATCCGATAAATTTTACGAGCAGACGTTTCGTTTAGCCCTCCCCTTGGCCCAGCCAGACTCTTTATTGTTAAAAAAAATGCCCACCTTATGTCCATCAACGTTTCAACCCATTTGCCAATCTTCCGACCTGCATGCGGGCCTTTTGATTACCGCGTTCTCATTGGGACAATCGTAAATCATTGTCATCGATTGTTGAACTAATCCACCAAAAGCCAAACAAACCTAACCAAAATGACAGGCTTGCTTCTGGCATGCTTGATCAAATGGACAATCATGAAGGTCCAATCATGAAGGTGCCTTACCTGCTATGATGACCCGGGCCGAATGACTTATCTGTCCCTCGCCGTTTCTCGCGATGCAGGTATAATCACCGATGTCTTCATTCTTGATGGTAGCGATTCTAAGCTCGGTACCCTCGTTGAAGATACCAATTGTGTTTGACGTTGTCACGGGATTGGCATCTTTGTACCAAACTATTTCCGGGGTTGGTGTACCCTCCGCCTGGCAGTTTAGAATTATCGAGTCACCGAGATTCACGTAGATCATGTCCTCGGGTGTTATACTGAACTTCGGTGGTGCTTGAAAGACAAAAAAAGTCATACATTTGGTATTATCGTACTTGTTTTGCTGACTGACGTGATTGACTGACTGACGTACAGACAACGCGCAGCCTATAGCGCTGAAGATAGAAACACGAATGTTGAAATCTTCCTCGGAAGGTGAAGAAGCGAACTGAGTAAGGATTTTTCGAAAATCAACTCTTAAGGGGGTGGGATCGGGTGTAAAGTCGGAATTAGTATGAAAAATTGTATTCCTTGCGTGTATTAATTTGAAACTTGGAAGATATGTTCCTTAGAAGTTGTACAGGTGCAATAAGAAAGGATTTTTCGAAATTCAACTCTTAATCAATTGACACAATAGAAATAAATTTAAAAAAAATAAAATAAAAATACAAAATAAAGTAACAGAGATGAGTCAAGAATATAATATATAAATCTTAAAACTAATTAGCAATAAATAAAATAATAGCCATTATATAAAATAATATGTAATAATAATAATTAAAAAAAAGAAAAGCAGTAAAAATGATTAAACTAATAAATAAAAATAAATAAAAATTAAATAAAAATGAAAATATAATTCAATTAATAAATAACAATAAAAAATATATAAAACAAATAAAAGTAGGGAGCCGAGCTCCACGCGAGTAACGCGAACATAATAGGACACATTTCCCCAACGTGGAAACTCGGGGGAAAGGTTGTCCCTCGGAAAACTGTTGTAAACTATATGATGAAAGAGGCTTCGCGGTGTTCCGGTTCACATGGAGAGAATGTTGCAAGAGACAGCGAAGGCTAGAGGAAAATGGCGATGAACGGACGTTTCAGACAGGCCCTACCATCCCGTCACAAAGGAGACCCTAAATGCTTTCCGTTACGAGCTCGCTACTTTCTCTTTGATGCTGCTGAAAAGGAGAACCGGAGGTGGAACGAGGGCCAGGGAGAGGGGGCTAAAGCGTGTCAACGTACGGAGGTAGGAGGCTTGAAAAGTTCCATGGGTTGTGCTTCTGTTGCTTCCACTGGTTGTCTCTTGGTATTGTATATGTATGTATGTATAGAGGGGGTCCGATTTATATTGAGACAGAATAAACTCCGGAATAAATGAGAAAAACAAAAACTGCAGAAATTCGTTTTTCATTTGGGCAACGTCTTTGGGGTGTTTTTCGACCTAGGGTCTTCTACCTAGGCTCATTTTGCACGAAATCGATCTAACTTTCGAATGGATTTTGGCCCATCCGTCTGGGACCATTTGCCAATCCGCTGGAACGCCTCAAAGTCGTCCGGCCGGATGTTACAAGTTTTTCGTTCGTTGTCGATTTTTGCGATTTTCGAATGGCTTTTTCGGGTAGAAGGAATCGAGATATCAACACAGAATAGGTGGCATTCTCTAAGTCTGTCAAAATACGTTTCCAAACTCTGGTTACGAGCCCCAGTTAGTTAATTAGCGGCTGAGGTATGACCGATCAAAGTTTCGCTCGTTTGCAAAATCGCCTATGACTTCTGCATCTTCGTGTTTTTTCTTTTTTGGGATTTTTTTCACAGAAAAAAATCCGATAGCCGAATGAGCCTAGAAGCAATCTTTAAGTCTGTCAAAATACGTTTTCAAACCCTGTTTACGAGCCCTAATTAGTTAATTAGCGGCTGAGATATGACCGATCAAAGTTTCGCTCATTTGACAAATCGCCTACGACTTCGGCAACTTTCGAAAATTGATCTTTCAGACGTTGCCGCTTCTCCAGGATTGCTCTTTTGACTTAGGCACTTCTACCTGGGCTCATTTTGAGCAGTATCAATTTAGCTTTCGATTGAATTTTCGATCCATCCAGCTAGGATCAATTGTCGATCCGCTGGATCGTTCCAAACTTGACTTGTCGGATGATGCTGGATTTCCTAAGCCCTTTGCTTGTTGATTTTCGCGATTTCCGTCAAGAGGTCACCCATTACGAATATCGAGAAGAAGAAAAAGAAACTCACCATGGACGTCGAGGTGAAACCAGGTACCATTTTTGTTGCTGTTCGGTGATCGGTTGAGAAAAACGACCTTGCACTCGTACCATCCCTGATCGCTTTCCCTTATATCCGTGAGGTTAAGGCTCGCTATCCCGTAGGGTGAATTGGGACTGACCTTGGAGACACGTCCCTCGTAACCTTCGCCGCTGTGGGTCGGATAAGACTCGTACCAAATGTATATCGGCGTCTCTTTGCCCTGATTTGTTGAAAAAAAAAGAAATAAACAAACCCCGACGAAGCGAAAATTAATTACGGTGAGTGTTCCACGTGGTCGTTCATTGATTGAAAGCTGACGCGAATTTAACAACCCTTCGATGTTTTGTGTCGTTTCGAAGTTAATTTTTTTTTTTTTGCAATCTTCGAGCTGTCTCGTAGGCGAGTCGTGGCGATGAGTGTCAAAAAATCAGCCACCAGTCGTCAAGAATCATCGACGAAATATCGAAAATTCTTCGCGAAATATTTATTTATAAATATTTGGAAGGAATATTTTTTAACAGAAATTTTCACTTTTCGGATCCAATTTAATTGATTATTTTTATTTCTGAATACGTGTAAACTTTTTGATTTTGAAATGACAGTCTCAGCCACGACTGTGCTCACGAATAAATTGGTATTAAAAAAAAAAAATCGTATGGAAAAACGATCAAGTATTTTTTTTTCTTCTTTTTTCTCAACGAAATATTTTTCGCGTCAGCTTGCAAATATAAAGAATAGCAGTAATGATGATGAGGCAGTGGATGCAAGGCTTGATGAAAAAAAAAAAAAAAAAAAGAAAACACGATCATGACTTCCAACCTTAATTCGTATCTACGCGTTTACGTGGCCAAAATTTCGGAAGTCATTGGATCTTAACGAGCTCGCAGTAGAACAGCCTCGAAACCGATCAGACGCGATATCGAACGCGCAACCCTATTTCGCCTTTCACCTTCTTCTGAATATTTCCTCAAGGTGCGCATAAAGGCTCTTTCGAATCGTTGGAAGATCGGAGTGAAAAATAAAATTATTTTCAATATTGCTTAATAAATAATTTTTATCAATTTGTTAAAAATTAACAAATTTTCATCTGTTCGGGATTTCGTGGCTGTCGTACTGGCAAAACGACAACGATCTTTTCACATGCGAAGCTTTACATATGCATTTGACAATACGTGAACATGTAGGGATAAAAGTAGAGAGAGAGAGAGAGAGAGAGAGAGAGAAAACGTATGCCCATAGATAAAAAAAATCAATTATCCGCAAGCATTATTGGTACGATTGGGTTCGACGAATCAAACGTCTGCACAAAGTGGTAAGCGGATCGTGCTCTCATAAAAAAGTAAATAAAAAAAAAATAATCAAACAACCGAAGATAAAAAAAAATGAACAAAATAAAAGGTCATTTGAATCGTAAAATTTCACCCTCTCTTTATAATATTGTCGATTATTTTTTTTTTCTCGATTTATCCATTTATTTATTTTCATAATTGGAGTAGATATGCGAGTGGAAGTGGTCGTTCGCGAAATTCCAAGGCTCGATCGATCCCCAACAATGCAAAATAATATTCGAGCTTGTTCACGAAAGAAGGGTGAGGAAGAGGAAAAAAAGAAAAAATAAAGAATAAAAAAACAACCAAAACCCTCCTGGAGGATTGAATGGCCTCATTGCGCTCGTTTTCTATTTCTGGCGTCACGGCCTAGTTGCGGGCGAAGAGAGAGAGCGAGAGAGAGAGAGGGAGGCAAAAGTCCCCCGTTATTTCGATATTATCCTACTCGAGAAAGGAGTTACCCCCTGCTCGAAAATTTACGACGTCGAGAAATCACACGGTGAGGCTTTTGCTCTGCACGCTTTCTCAGAGTCTATTAACACCTGGGTAATGTGCGACCAGAAGCTCAAACACTATTTCTGTCCTCGACTTTGTTCATTAAAAACCAGCCGGAGTTACCCTCGCTTCGCTCGGTCAAAGCCCGACCAGCTCCTATCAAATGTTATTTTACACTCCTATCAAATGTAAATTTAAAAAAATTAACCTTTAAATACAGAAATTATAAACTAAATCATCATACTCTCAATACGGTTGTATTGAGATTGAAGGTCCACGACCTTCTGGGACATTTTAGAACATTCTCGAACATCCTGGAAACATTCTGGAACATTCAAGAACATTCTAGAGCATTCCGGAACATTCGGAAACATTCTCGAACCTTCTGAAAGATTCCATAACATTTTGGAACATTTTAGAACATTCTCGAACCTTCTGGAAGACTCTATAACGTTCTGGAACATGATACAACATTCTCGAACATTATCGAACATCCTGGAAACATTTTGGAACATTCTAGAACGTTCTAGAGATTTCTCAAAAATTTTAGAAGACACTCGAACCTTTTAGAAGGTTCGAGTGTCTTCTAAAATTTTCTGGAACATCCTGGAAACATTCTAGAGCATTCTCGAACATTCTGGAACATTCTAGAGCATTCTCGAACATTCTGGAACATTCTAAAATATTCTCGAACCTTCTGAAAGATTCTATAACATACTGGAACATTTTAGAACATTCTCGAACCTTCTGGAAGATTCTATAATATTCGAGAACATTATACAACATTCTCGAACATTCTGGCAGATTTTATAATATTCTGGAACATTATACAACATTCTCGAACATTCTCGAACATTCTAGAGCATTCTCAAACATTCTCGAACATTCTAGAACATTCTCGAGCCTTCTGAAAGATTCTAGAACATTCTCAAGCCTTCTGAAAGATTCTATAACATTCCGCAGCATTCTAGAACATTCTCCAACCTTCTGGAAGATTCTATAACATTCTGGAACATTTTACAAACTTCTCGAACATTCTAGAATATTCTGGGAACATTTTGGAACCTTCTAGAATCCTCCTTAAAAGGAAATTCCGAAATTCCTAATATTTACAAAGTTGTGGCGATTTGGTAAAGCACCCAAAAAATTGATACTGAAAATATATTTTTTACAAAGCCCGAAAAATGGCCTTAATTTAGGCCTCTAGACTAGAATACCGCCTTAAAAGTCTGTAAACACCTCAGAGCCTACGCGATACAAGGGAAGTTGCGAAGAGCTGAAGTTGAAGCTGATCCGGTAACTTTATATACCATAAGTTAGTATTCGAATGATAGCCCCAAGTGTTGAAAATTTCAGACGCATTATTGGGAGGAGATCTATTCTCGAACATGCAGCATGATAAATATCCTGCACGTCGTGACGGAAGACAACCTGTCTGGTTAGTTGAAAGTTGGAAAGCCGGCTTGATTGGCACATCTTCGTGCTTACGGTGACTCGTATGCTGCAGCCTGACTGCATTTTAAAACAAACACGCCATGCTTGGCCTGACATCGAAAGCTCACAGCATTCGAGTCTCGTTTTCTGGCACAGAAGACCATTGCATCCTTGCAATGTTTCGTGTGGCAGAAATATTGATAATTCATCGCGCGAGCTCCAACTGGTATCAACTAGAGTGCACTGCTATTTAGAGATACATTAATACCGGGTGTACCGAATATCATGGCGAAACTTCGCCTGATCGATAGATCGTGAAATTCCGAAGCGAAAAGTCCTTATCCATTTTTCGCTCCGGTCCACCGTTGCCTGGATATTGCTTATTCGACTATCTAGCCTACTCGCGGCGGCTAGGAGGGGAGTGGCGCGCTCTCATTGCGCGACTGCCTCTCCCCACCCGGCGCTCCTTGCCTGGCAGACTCGTCGGATTGGTTGTCACCTATTAATCAATATCTCGGCAATGGTTCATCGGAGAAAAAAATGCATCAGGACTTTTTTGTTCGGATTTTTGTGTTCTATCGACTCGGCAAACTTTTTCAATATTCTTCGATTTAATGAGGAAAAAAGTCGCAGGTACTGAGAACACTTTCGTAAGCTGGCCTCCTGCTAGGATTCACGAGCTGTATTCCATTTGAAATAATTCGACTACTTTGAAATGTTCGTGTTTCCGACAATCCGCAGGGTTCACCAACCGTGCATTATTCATGAAACGGCTATTCAATGAATTCTCAATATTGCAGTGGGCTTTCGCAATTTCCATTTCTCGCTGGAAATAGCGTCCGGCCCTGTCGGTCATGAATCTCGTCGCTCAGAGATTCTCGTGGAATACCATTCGACGCTGTGCGTGGGACGGCAAAGCACGACGTTGCTTTCACGGTTAAAAAAAAAAATTACTGAACTTTCAGCCCTTGTGAAACACTCTTGGGAACACCCACGTCTTTCAAAAAGTCTACACACACACTGACGAACCCCGGAGCGCGTAATCTCCGCTCTTCTTTTGCGAAAAGGCCTTGCGACACTTTTACCCTTGACCTTTGGCGCAGTGACCTTCAGCGTGAATTGCCGACGGTACGAATGACTATGAAGAGGATTAAACCAGCTGGAGGCTTAATTACGTAACCTGTCTAAACGAGCACCGGAAACTACCGTGAAAGTCTACGATAGATGACGATTCCGTCCTGAATTGCGATCCAAATATTTCACGACGAGACGTTACCAACAGTCGGTAATGTGGATCGATTATTTTTTTATACTAAATCCTGACTCTGCGCCATCCAAAAATTTCCAATCTTTTTCCATTGCAAATATGAAAGGATCTTTGAAGTGAAAATTCGAGATTTCTTTGCGGGATTAGATAAGGTTTGTTTGGGTTTGTGTGGGTGGGTTTGGGAAGATTTCTCGCTCACTAACGAGATGGTGAATGTTCTCGTGGATTGTGAAGGTCAAGGATGGTCGATCGAACGCTACTAGACGTAAAAGTCTCGTGGTGGGAGTGGCTCAAAAAAGGATTAAGGATTGCCTGTACAGTCGCAGCAAAATTTTTTATTCTTTGCCAATTTCAATGCCTCGCGAAACTACAAAAAATCAGAAGAAAAATCAACCCTCTTTGAAGACGTCAAGAAAATTAATTTTTCGAAATAATAATGTCCAAAAGATCTTGATAAAGGTAATTTGAAAAATTAGCCAACCAAGGAAGAGTATAAAAAAACATTATCTTAATTTAAGGGATTTTAACTATTTTTTCACGAAAAAAACTAAAATGTATTATTTTTTCACGAGAAAATTTTATTTTTTCATGAAAAAAAATGAAAATTACTATTTTTTCAACTATGTACTCTTAAAAGTTCCCCAACAACACTCGGGCGTTATAATTATTAAGAATTAATGTTCTTGGGATGTTCGATTTGGGCGATTTTTTTTCGCATTGCTGGGGTTGGTAACCCTGACATACTGGAGACTTACGAGGACGATATCGGTACCGTACAGTGCGGGCTGATTTTGGTCGAGACCTATAGTCTTCGCGCTGGCAGTACTAGCGCTCCGCTACATTATGTATGCGACCTCGAGGCCATTTCGCGTTCTCCACTCACCCGCTGCAATACCCCTATTAGAATGACCCAGTATACGAGCTCTCGAGTCCCATCCACAGTTGCACAAGCCTCCCTGAATCGTATCTATACGAACCACCACTTCCGGAACAACTTCAAGGCCGTGAGAGCCTATTTTACCGTCAGAGTCCATCCGACATCATCACCTAACAGTGCAGGAATGAATCGAAGAAGAAATGCTAATTTAACCCTGTCAGACCTGATCTTGTTCTTCAATAGTGCTAAATTTATCTTCTTGTATCCAAAATCGCCACATTTTGTGACGAAATTTTGGAAAAATTCAGTGAAAAGTAACTTTTTTCGAAAGCCACGTATATGAGTTTTTTAGGGTAGATAGATAATGAAATTCTAAAACGAAACATTCCTATTAATTTTTTTCTCTGATTCACCGTTGCCGAGATATTAATTGATAAGTGTCAACCAATCCGGCGACCGGCTGAGCGGTGCGCATGGAGTGGGGGTGCGTCGAGCGTAGTGGGGAGCCAGACGGCACAGGATTGGCTATTATTAATCAATCGATATCTAAACAATGGTGCGTCTGAGAAAAAAATGGATAAGGACTTTTCTCTTTAGAATCGTCTCTTCTACCCATTACACAAAGATCCAACATTGCTTTCGACATTCAGCGTGTACACTGTCTGAAATAATTTTTATATTCGACTGCTAGATCGAAACGAGGATTTGAAACATGACACAGGTAAAATCGGTACCTCAATAATACTGATCTGGCAATGCCGGGAATTGTGCGATCGGTAGTTCAACTCGGCTTACCAGCAAGGATCATTACGTCTCCTTAATTACATTCTGAGCCCCAGTCATGAACGAACCCTACCAATCCCATCTCCTCAAAGTTTCTGTCTTTGCCCTAGACGTAATCCTGTTCCTTCATTGTCACCGGCTGACATGCACCTTGCGGCGGTGGTTTTGCCAGCCCCTTTGATTTAGCAATTGCCGTTTCGACTTCCTCCGCTCGTCAAATCGACCATGACTGTGATTGAGATTGCGTTATCGGTCCTGTCCTGACACCACCAAGGATTTACGCATCCTGAGGGGGGCGGGGGTGGGGTAGGCTGCCAGCATCAAAAGGGATATCGTTAGGATCGGAATGGCTTGGCAACATCCCTCATTCCAATATTACTTCATCCACCACGACATTCAAGACCTCGCCTAGGCTGCCGAGTAGATTGTCTTGGGTGTCTGCAGGGTTGAATTATCACTCGATTCCAAATTGCAACGAATAAGTTTTTATTTGTTTAAATTTTGTCATGCGATCGATCATTTCGTAAATCTCCAAAGTTATCCTCGTCAATCTTCGAATTTTATTTTATTTTCAAAAATCAAGTTCACACAATTTATTGACAAGCTTTTCGACATTATTGTTGTTGAAAATTCGATTTTTTTTAATGTTTTCTTTTTATTTTTCTTCTCTTTTCGGATTTATTGAACCTGTGCAAAAAATTGTGATTATCGTTATGACGAATTTCGTTTGAATAATTGTGCAAGGGGGTTTGCGCGTGGATGCCTATGGGATACACCGTGCCAAAAATTAATCTGTTAAGTGCTGGGGCAGAAACTTCACTGGCTTGTTCCCTTCGCTTTATTCTCACGTTGCTTTCTCTTCTCTCATCCACGAGATTGTTACTTCACTCTTTGCTTTCTGTCTCTCTCTCTCTCTCTCTCTCTCTCTCTCTCTCTCTCTCTCTCTCTCTCTCTCTCTCTCTCTCTCTCTCTCTCTCTCTCTCTCTCTCTCTCTCTCTCTCTCTCTCTCTCTCTCTCCCCCTCTCGCTCTTTCTCTCGCTCTCTCTCTCGCTCTCTCGGCTACATGTCCCGTTGAGCGTCAAGCTCTCAGACGCTCCAGCAGCGTAATAAATTGCTGTGCTGCTCCTCTTAGTAAACAGTCGATTCAACTCTCTCGTTTAAGATATTTTTTACAGATTTTTTTTTTTCACGAACCATTCGCTTTTTAACAATTTATTTTTGAAAAATTTGTTTTTTAACAAATTGCCTTTTGACAATTAATTTTTTAACAATTTGTTTTTTAACAGTTTACAATTTTCTTGGTTTCTAAATGTATTGCTATTTAAGGGGGGGAAAAATGGTCCCCCATGGGAAAAAAATGGCCCGAAGGACCATTCTTTCGTCGTTCATTTTTTTTTTTTAATAGTCCTCCCATGGGATTTTACCTTCTCATCTGAAAATTGTCCTCGAGATTTTACCTCTGCACCTAAAAATGGTCCCTGGGACCTTTACCATCTTACCTAAAAATGGCACTTTCTCTGGAATTTGGGAAAAGAAAAAAAAAACTTAAAAAAAATTACGAAAAAAAATGGTCCTTGGTATTCTACCTCCTCACCCAAAAATGGTCCTTGAGATTTTACCCCTCACCTAAAAATGGCACTTTCTCTGGAATTTACGAAAAAAAAAAACTAAAAATATTACAAAAAAAAATGGTACTTCGGGATTTGCCAAGAAGCTCAAAAATATTACCAAAAAAGGGTCCTTTCTTCCGACTGTCCTAATAAATTATTAAAAAATCTCCAACAAATGGTCCTTCCAGCAAATTCCCCAAAAAAAAGAAACTCACAAAAATATTACCAAAAGGGAAAGTGAAGGGTGTCAAAAAAAAAAAAAGTGGAAACGAAAAAGTCCAGAGAGAGAGAGAGAGAGAGAGAGAGAGAGAAAGGGGTCGAAACATCCCATAAAGTCACATACTGAGTGCAAAAAAAAAAAAAAAACAATTTCTCGCCCCTCTCGCCAAAAGGTCCCCCGAAAAATACGCTTTTCATTATTTTCCGCCCTCAACTTTTGACTCATGGCAAGAAAGTCCGAGAATCTCGTATGTACAAAACGTATAAGTGAGAAAGATGCAAGCATCCAGTGTGGAAGGAAGTGTGTGAGATCTCGTAAAAATAAATTTAAAAAAAAAACTCAAATAAAGATAAAAAAATAAAAAATCAAATTAGGAATAAAAAAAACAGGAAATAAATTAAAAATGAAATTTGATAGAGAGAAATATAACGAGATAAAATAAAATAAAATAAAATAAAAAATTAATCGAGGGTCAGCAAAAGTGCAATTAAAAAAAAAAACAAAAAAAAAAAACAAAAACTATCAATAATCGACGCGAGAACGTGAGTGCGAAAACGAGTACGATCAATGATGATATTTCGAAAGTTTTGCGTTGTGCGATATGCCAAATGGGGATGCTCGATGATCGATCACGTTAATTTTCCATTTTTTTTTCTTTCTTTTTACATTTTTGATTTTTTTTTTTTCATTTTTCTTTTTTTTTTTACGAAGTATATCGTGTGTCTCGTGTGCTCTGCCCTCTTCGCTCCGAATTTATTGCGAAGATTATTCGTGAGTGTAGTAAGAATAATAAAAATAAAAAAAAAAAGACGAGAAAAAAAAACTAATGACGCATCTACTATTAAAAAAAAAAAAATCGACATAACGAAATGCGTCAATGCGTTATTTATGCGTCAACGTTACTAATGTATTTGTTAATTCGTTCGTTCGAAAACGTGGCACGTCCAGTCGGCCATTAATTATTTATTATCAATTACGAATCATCGTCATTTTCATCGTCAATCGTTCAAATACGATTTTAATGATTTTTATAGTAAACAACGATAATGACGATGATAATAATTTAAGCGACGCAAGCTTAAGGGAAACTTAACGAAATTATAAAAGGCAATTCAACTCGAGTCGAGCTTTACGACATAAATAAATAAATAAATATATATATATATATATATATATATATATATGTGTATATATATAATTGCAACGCCCCAACAACGTAACATGTATTTTTATTCGTGGGGTCACGCTCCGGCACTTTCGTATTTGGTACCAGCTGCTGCACTTCCTCTGCTGGAGATGATGACGTTTTTTTTTTCTTTCTCCCTTCCTTGGATTTTTTCTTTTCCAACCCGCGGTTTCGAAATTAGGGAGGCTCGAGCATTTTTTTTTTTCGAGAAAAGTCTGCCCTCAAGGAGGAAGACGTTAAAATTGCCAAATTGGAGAGCAAATTTGGAATATTAACTGAGAAAAAAGTACTGGGACGATTTGATTTATTTGTGGATTTTTTTTTTAATATATTAAATATATTAAAAAAAATATATATTAAATATTTTCATTTTAAATATGGTAAATATATTTAATATATTAAAATAATTTATAATATATAAATATTTTTATTTTATTTTTATGATAAAGACTATCGGCGAAAAGTTTCCGGACAAAAGTTCAAAAAAGTTTCCGAACGATTTCTCATGCCATTTCGCCGATATTTGACATAAATGAATTTGATAAACGGCATTTTGAAAGGGAGGAATTCACCTACATTTCGTTTTTTTTTTTTTGAAATTTTTTTACTATTTTTTTTTTACGATTGGTACCCTTTTTCGAAAACGACCATAGAAATTCAGAACGAAATCAGCCGTAAAATATGGCTTTTCCGGTGAAAAAAAAAAAAGATGAATAAATAAAAATGATAAATAAAATTTTAAAAAGGAATAAATTAATTCGGCGATATAAAAAAAAAAATCCCGAGCACTCTGAAGGGTGTGTTTTCCTTCCGGTTTTTCGAGAGCCTCGAACTTCCGGCTCAATTATCTTAAATCCACCGAAAAAAAATTCAAATACGAATTTCATGTCTGGCAAATAAAAAAGTCCGAATGTTTTTTTTTTTTTATAAAAAATAAATTTAAAAAAACTGGCCGTTTGCCGATAAACGGTGCCGCCTCTGTAGTCTGCTCGCTGGTACCATTTACGTGCACGCGACGAGCGAAACCGCGTATTTTAACTCACGGATAGAGAGCAGAGAGGGTGTCGTCCGATATCGTACCATCTCGCCTACCTTCTTCTCCCATTGGAGAACGTAGGGCACTGGGTGCTCACCGGGAAACTCAACGTGACAATTGAAGACGACACTCTCCCCGAGGATGGCCGTTATGTGCACCGCGTCCTGGTGACAGAGACCTGGAATTTTTTTTTTTTTTTCTTTAACGTACATACTTTTAATAGTATTCCGACTGACGGAAAGACTGAACGAGGGCATAGGATTTTTTTTAACAATTTTTTTCATCCTCAGCGCCATCAATGTCGCAGGAAGGTCATCATTATTTTTGAGAAAGATTTTCAAATGTCGCAGCCTCGTAAAAAATTATCCTCTAGGCTAAAAAACAAAGCCTCGTACAAATAGACGCTCTCAAAGATACTTTTCCGGTGGAAAAAGTCAAGGTGACCTTCGTACGACCTTGACGCGTGCACTAAAAAAAAAATCGAACATGACCATCTTATTTATCAATCGAAATGCTACAACTTTTGTCTAAACACTTTTTCGCTCGGGCTAGCCGTTCTCGAGATATTGCGCTGTCCCACCTGGACCTGGCAAGTGTCCCAATGGGACACCCTGTAGATTTACACACAGGGTGTCCCATGGGCAAGTGTAACAGTGAAATATCTCGTGAACGGCTAGTACGAGCGGAAAAACGTTCAGACAAAAGTTGTTTGGTTCGAAAGCCGGAGTAAGATGGATCTGTGAGTTTGACCTTGGTTCTCACTGTCAAGGTCACACGAAGGTCAAAGTGAACATTTTCAACGGGAACATATATTTCTTTTCGCACATTCGTGTAGCTTGTATCGAGGGCTTTTCGAAACACTACTTACAAGTCCCTTTCCATTGGTTTTTTTTTTTTTCGAGCTATAGGAACTTTATGAAAAATCCGACAAAGGATCGTGAACAATTGTTGAAATTTTTCACAGCGACTTGTCGTGCAACCAAACCTTTTGTTCGTTAATATACTTCCACTTGACTGATTTATTTCGTTTTTTTTTCTGGATTTTCCTTTTTTTCGCATTTTCTTTTTTTTTTTTTTTTGTTATCATCGCCGACTCGTCCGGGCGCGTCGAGAAAAAAAGAAGAAAAAAAAAAAATTAATGAGAGGCCTCCGGGAGAGCGAAAGCCCCCTTGAAAAGAAGTCTCACAAACGAGTTTCAATGGTCTCGGCGCGCGCGCAACGTATCAACCCTCTGTGGAGCCCACCTGTGCCGCTACACCGAAGCTTTGTACGCGATAAGGGTCTCGTGTTCGATTACGTATATTTTATTCACTGTCGTCTCGTTTATTTCAACCCTCTTCCATCCTCTGACACTCTTCTCCACCCTTTTCCAACCCTCTCCCATTCTTTTTTTTTTTCTCTCATCTCGTACGTTTACACGTATTTTCATCCACGTATTCACGGAACAAACGCTTCTATAAATGAGATCGACAATCGGGTGTATTTTTTATATTTTTTTTTTTATTTTTTTATTTTTTTTTTCATTTTTGGGTTTTTCCAGTTAGCTCATTTTTAGTATTTCACATTCTTTTATTTTTTTTCTTCAGTTTTTCCATTTTGTTTTTGAATCTTTTTAGTATTACAATTTTTTTAAGTTTTTAAATTTTTTAAAATATTTTTTTATCACAAACAAACCCGAACAAACGCAATTTGTATTTATTTTAATTTTTTAAAATTCTTGTCGTTCTTTTACTTATTTCTTTTTTTTTTAGTTTTCTTGTTTCAATTTTGAGTCTTGCTAGTTTTCCAAATTTTTTGAAATTTCTTTTGATTTTTTAAAAAAATTTTTGTTCTTTTGTTCGAAATAAATTCGAAGCAACGCAATTTTTTATTTCTCTTGATTTTAAATATTTCTTGTCGTTCTTTTATTTTTATTTTCACTTTTCTTATTTTGATTTTGCTGCTTTCCAGTATTCCAATGACTTTTATTTTTTCTGATTTTTTTTTTATTTACTTTTGTTCTTTTATCTTTTTTTCTTCAATTTTTCTATTTCGATGTTCAAAAAAAATGTCTTTCAGGCTTGCTAATTTTTTATTGTTCTCGTTCTTTTATTTTATTCTTCAGTTTTCTCGTTTTGCTTGTGAGTTTTTTCAGTATCCCAATTTTTTTAATTTCTTTAGATTTTTAAAAAATTTCTTGTTTTTTTATCCCCAAGAAACGCAATGTCTTAATTTATGAGAGAGAGAGAGAGAGAGAGAGAGAAAGAGAGAGAGAGAGAGAGAGAGAGAGAGAGAGAGAGAGAGAGAGAGAGAGAGAGAGGAGCTGTTCTCTCATTTCATTCATCTCTTCCCCAAAGTCCCTTTGCGAAAAACTTTTACGTCATCCATGAATTCTTCGTTGCACTACTTTTGAATATTCGAGTCTGTTTGCATAATTGAAAATAGCGAATGTGAAAGTCGAGGCTGCGAAATGCTCTTCTCTCCTCAAGTGGCACATTGTGTTGGCTTAAGTTTTCAAGTTTTGTATGAATAGCAAGGTGGCAAAGGATGAGAATTCCTGAAGTATTCATAAACAAAACATTGCTGATGAACGACAAGACAAATGGATTTCTCAAGGATGCTGTCTTGCTCTCATTGCCATTCGTCTTGAGCTCTTTGTCTTTGTACTTAATCGCATTCATATTCACCGAATGTATTCTTCAACCCGTTAAAATACGAACAAAACGGAGTCGTCAGCGTTTCGTGAAGCGTTTAGTTTTTTTGGGCTTGGGTTTTTTTTTTGTTTGCATGGAAGTGGCTTGATTTGGGTTTGTTTGGGGTTTTTTTTGGGTCCTCGAGGTATCGTGAAAATTACACGAGCTCGTTTCAAGTATTAGGATTTATTTGGGATTGTTTGAGTTTCGTTCGGATTTGACATTGTGCTTCGAAAGTTTCGTAAGATTTACTATCAGTTGATTGGGTTGATTGGGCCTCGTTTGGGATCGTTCGGTAGTGTGTAACGAGGTGCCCAAGCTCAAAAGCGGAAGAGCATCATTTGCGAGTCATCCTCGCTCGCCATCTGCGCTCACTGTGCTCTTCGCGTATGCAGCGCGATAAAATCACGGAGATGCTAGTTGGAAAGAAACAAGCTTTGCCCGGCGATCGTTACTTTTACGAGAGTGGCTACATGATTTTTTTTTTACATCGTTCATTTGAGGAGCCATAAAATAAAGTAGCTATTCTTTAAAACGCGATGATTTCCGGCTGAGAAGAAAAACGGTGAAATTCTAAAGAGAAAAGTCCTGATCCATTTTTCTCTGCGACGCACCGTTGTTTAGATATTAATGAATTAGTGATGCCACCAATCGAAAGGCGCGCCCCACCCCTTCGAGCGCGGGTGGGGACGGCCCACCTGATTGGATATCATTAAACAATTGATATCTAATGAACGGATGGTCGGAGAGAAAAACGGTTGAGGACTTTTCGCTTCGGAATTTCGCGTTCTATCTAGTCTGTGAAGCTGCGTCGGAATTCTTGTATAAAGTTCGAAGTGGTATTTTTATATAAATTCCAACAAACCTGGCGTGACGAGAAGAACGATTCCGAGCAGCAAAGTCCTGGAGGCCATTTCCACGACCCGCCGTAGACTCTTGCAGTACCACCGGATCCTAAGTCTCCTCTCGTTCTCCTCGTCGTCCTGCTGGTCCTCATAGTTCACCTCAGCTACTCGTCTGTCGTAACTTCCGATGGTTCGACCGAGCGTCCGTGAACGCTCAACGGTCTCGTCGACGAGATGATCGCCATCTCGACGAGCGGTTTTTTCTCGCCTCAGGCTTTCCTCGTCGAATCTTTCCTCGCGAATCTCTTTAAGGTCCTTCTGATTGCGCTTCCGACTCGCGAGATTTCCGGCGCAAGTTGGCTGACCGGAAGTAAGGCCTCCCGTTGCCTCGACAACCAATTTACTGAATGAAAACACAAAAACAGCAGCTAGTTTTTCTCTCATACTGGGCTGGTCATTTCTACTAAAGTGGCGAGAGTAGCTTCTTTAAATTATCGCATCCAAACAATCTCAAATTTGGGACAAAAACGGAAAAATCTTTTTTTTTTAATATAGGCTTGTGACGTGTCGTTTGAAAGCTCTTGACGCGCTCATATTCAAAATATTCTTCATTGTTTTTGATTATTTTTTTGCACGTGTGTTTTTAGTACAAATATTATTTTTAAAAAAAGAACAGATAAAAAATCCGCAAAAAATAGAAACATCAGATTGTTTTGGTTTGTTATTCTCAACGTTTATTGGATTTCGACTTAAGCTTTATCAGTTTTCCGTTGTTTTTGTCCAAGATTCGTACCTTTTGTCATCGTCCCTGCTGGCGTGGATCTCGTCATGGTAATTTCGGCTAATTGCATTATTTTCATTTAATAAATTATGAATAATTGTTCTTGGATTGTTCTTGATCCGCGGGGACGTGATTCGCCGCCGGAGGTCCGTGGCTTGTAGCCTTCCTCCGCCCCCCATACCCCCGCTCCCATAGTACCTGCACATATATAAAAAAAAAATACACCGGATAGACAAGAGGTGGCGCCTTAATCGACGATTCCTATCTTTGTAACTCCCTCCTATCTTGAGTCTCCCTTTTCGTGAGAGTGAGAGATGATTTTTTTTTTCCCCGTAGTCTCTCATTGGTTTTTACGATAAGAATTCGATTACGTATCTTCGCATCGCTCCGAGCCCTTCGATTTTCTACGATCCTATTCAGATCGATTCACAATTCGCCCATATCATTGACGTTCCATACACTTTGCTTACATATTGTTGGCCAATCGTCACGAGTCACGCAACCCAATGCTATTATCTTAATCGAAATCGATTCAGATAAATGCCGCATGATAAAAGCTATTTATTGGCGGCAATAAATAAGTAAAATTTTTCCCTACGATGACTCAATACCGAAGTAGTAACCGTAAGTAAGTAGAAACCGATTAGTAGTTATTCCCTCTATAATCAATCGGAACCCTTCAGCCTAATTACTTTTTTTATTTTCGTTATCAACTTTACAAACCAAGACACCGTGTACCAATGTCTACATTGATTGAACAATATCTAGGTCGTAAGAAAAAAGAAAGAAAAAAAAGAAAACGTCCCGATAAAAATGTCGAAACGAAAGTGGGACAAAACTCACCCTTGCCAGTCCGCCGCCACAACCGCTGTCCGGCTTGTCCGCCTCCGGCGTCGATTTTCACGAAACTCTCGTCACTTCCGTCGTACCGAGAGCCAAGCCCCGCGCTCTCGTCCACGGAGTCTCTCCTCAATACGATAACACCTGCAACAGAAAAGGATATTGCATTTTCTTTTATTATCGAGCAGTATTGTACTGACGTCGGAATCGACGTATATCAGGTTTATTTTTTTTTTTTTGGTCATTTATCGTATTTTACCGGCACGGACATTATGGGGAAACATTTTGACATAACGGCACATGACGATCATGGTCTCTTGTCACCTTATCTATTTAACACTTTTTATAATAAATCCCTTATTTTTCACGATTAGCGTTTTTTATTTCACTCCGAAGTGGCTTTTTAGATATAAGAATAAATATCTTTTTCGAAACGCACACTACGGAGCTATTTTTTTCCTCAAACTATCATATGTCAAGAGAATGACCCTAAAATTTTGTGAAAAAAAATTGAAAACTGCAAGAGCTATGATTTTTTTTAGTAAAAAAGGGCTTTTCTTAAGCTTTGACCACTTGCTGATTTTTTTTCCGCCATTTTAAAATTCGATAAAAATATAATACCGAGATTGCAACATTCTAGAATGTTCAAACTAATATCCTGATTTTTTTTTAGTCGTTCGGGACGATACAGTCAACGCGGCAATCGTTTAAACATGGCTGGGGTCATTGCGACCCCCTGTGACCAACCAAAAAATAGCCGTTATTGATTACTTTTTATTCTTTTGTAAAGGAATGTAGTTTTGAGAAAAAAGAACGTGCTTAAAGTTTCGCACAAACTCAATGATTTCAGTGACTTACCGGCTAGCTATTCACTTTACCACCTTAAGATGTTTAACTAACATTTCAGATTTAAACAAAATTCGTTTTTTTATGTAGCTACACGTATTTCCCCCCCTTAAAATAATACAGAGCATAAAAACCTAAATAAAACGTGCCAACTGATCGTTGTTAATTAACAATACAAAAAAAACTCCTCAAGGATAGTGTGGAAACTCCAAACAAGCAAACATTTTGACGTTCGCGAATATTTATCAATTTTCTGTAATATTTAAACAATCAGATGAAGAGAAAACTTCCATCTTCGAATTAAAGTCAAGATCATCAAGTGGCTAGTTCCATTGTTCAAAGGGATATTGTTAACCTCGAAAATGCACCGCCCTAAACGGAACTCTCATAGAGCCTAAAACACGACTGATATCCAGGAAGACTCTGGGTTACTGAAGAAGGCAAGGTGTGTCCATCACGCTTGGAGGGTCACCGTGCTTGGCATAGGTTAGGTAGCGTACGAACAGATGGGAGACATATGGACGGATGTAGGCTAGAAGATGGCTAGGGGCGCCAGCACGTGCTACGAATTCGTAATTGGCTAAAAAGGAAAAAGTAATCTACTGTTGTCGTCATAAATGCGATTGCTACATGTGTCCCTCTTTATTTCTTGAGGTACCACGAATTCTATGTTCCTCATTCCATATCTCACGGATCGGAGGCTGATCATCAAAATGCCATCTAACACTGAATGAGCATGTGCCCCAATCAACGAATCTTAACTGTCTGAATCAACTCCTACAGTGACTGCTTATCCAGAAAGGTCGTCCAACGTTGACTGCACATGTCCCCAAATCGAAGAATCTTAGCAGTCTGAATCAACTCCCTAAATTAAAACTCCAACGAATCTTAGAAGTCTGAATCAACCCCCCCAAATCCAACTGCACATGTCCCCAAATCAACTCCCCAGTTCATCCAGGCAGTCCATTTAACATCTTCTGCATTCCTCCCTAACTCAATCGGTCTTAGCTTTCTGAATGTTGATTCGATGGATGTTAGCTTTCCGAATAAACATTCAGAGAGCTAAGATTCGTTGATTTGGGGCCATGTACAGTCAATGTTGGATGAAATGGTTCTTCAATGAAGCAGCAACTTTGGGGCCGTGTCCATTCGGTAGGGCTATCATCGAGCGAATTCTAGCTGTCTGAATCAACTCCTACATTGTCTGCTTATCCAGGCAGCTCATCCAAAATTCACTGCACATGTCCCCAAATCAACGAATCTTAGCAGTTTGAATCAACTCCCCAATATAACGTTTATCCAGGCAGTCCATTCAACATCCTCTATATTCCTCCCCAACTCAATCCGTCTTAGCTTTCTGAATGTTGATTTGCTGGATGTTAGCTTTCCGAATCAACATTCAGAGAGCTAAGATTCGTTGATTTGGGGCCATGTAGAGTCAATGTTGGATGAGCTGGTTCTTCAATGAAGCGGCAACTTTGGGGCCATGTCAATCCGGTAGGGTTGAGCGATCATCGAGCGTGCAGCTATCACCTTGACCAATATGGAGGCAGGATTCTGTTGGTAAGAGCATTTACCAAGCGTCCGAATATCAAGTGGGGTGGATTATGTGATGTATTATATACGGTAAATGGAGGGTATATCAAAGTTCTGTTGGTGTCCTGGCTAAGGAGCAGTTGCCGGACGAATGGGGCTGCAAGCAACGAGGTTCTAAGTGGCCGGAGGGTATCTTGAGAGATTGTGGAAGTGTTGACGATGCTGAGTATTGTTTGAATAATGGCACATGTCATCCGTGCAATTGTACTCCATGGTCCTTCACGATATCTCATGTCACAATAACCTGTCTTTGTCGTGCTACGTTAGGAACCAGACCGCTTGTGGGATTGATCAAGTGGCTGGTGGCTTCAGCTAGACTGTCTTACAAGCTTCATCTCTCTCTCTCTCTCTCTCTCTCTCTCTCTCTCCCTCTTCCATTCGTGGCTCAATATCACCCCACCCTTCCAACTTCCCTCCGTTTCAACCTTCCAATATTGAACCTCGTCTGTCACTGTGCAAAAGACGTTTCACTACCTATCCGCGACGACTTGTTGCCATCGCGTTCTCATCTTTCGTTCTTTTTTCTTCTACTGCAAGTCGTGGCAATCTATTGGTTCAAGAAAACACGGTTGCTACGTTAATTCGATGATCTTTGCAAGCAATGATCCAATCAAAGAACAATAGTCAGCCAGATGATAATGATGAACACGATGATGATCTCCGCAAGATGATCTATGCAAGCAATGATTCAATCAAAGAACGATAGTCAGTCAGGACATTGACAGATGATTCGAACCCGCATGTTTGGGTGTGTTTGGGTTTACGTGAATTGACTTTTTTCATGATCCAATCGGAAAACCATACCGAGGCAACAATTAGGCTTTGTCCGAGTTGATTTCTCATTCAATACTGTTGTTGACGCTTCATTGGAAATAGCTGTTTGGGTTTCTTCGCCTTGACTCAAGCAAGTCCACTTGAGTGTACTTCGAGCCGAGAACAAAAAATTGCCAAAAATTCGAGACAAGTTTGACTTCAAATTTTGCCCAAAACAATGGACGGTCCGAATCTTTCGGCTGGGTCTATGTTATTTTGAGCACAAGATTGGAGTTGGTTTGGCATCTAGTGAACGGTTTCTTGTATTGAGCTGTGTACGCTATGAATATTTATTTGCCTCATCACTTCGAAAGCAGAAACGGGAACGGTAAATGCTTGGTACACGAATGTTGGCACGAGCTCGTCAAAGCATGCACGAGTATATATCTAACGGGGTAAGGTACTGTTGTACACGAGGTAATTAGCACCTGCTGTACTCACAGGCCTGTGGGTTGCTTCCTATTGGCGCAGGAACGACCGCGCATTCTCCCAAACCCTTGTCGGCCTAGAACGTCATACACGTCGCACGTACACACACATACACACACACACACAAATATACATATATATATATATATATATATATTGATCGCCTAGGGGACACGATCGAATCAGGAGTATAAAATTACTCGTTGCTCTGACGCAAAGATGATAAGCGACAGTGCACCAGAAAAACACATCATCGTGAACATGCTTCTGCCATTTAATGTCCTGCATCCCCTCAAAATGATAAAATTGATGAAATTATTTGAATTTTATCTCTCGAGATTTATATAGACAATCCACAACCTAAACCGCTGAAGATGGAAACATAGAATTTGGACGATATGTTCCTTAGGAGGTGTAGAGGTGCACTAAGGATTTTTTTGAAAATCAACCCCTTAAAGGATGGAAGGAGATGTGAAAGTTTATCTGGAAAATTGTATTCCTTGCGTTCGTCAACTTGGAACTTGGTATAAATATTCTTCAAAAAAAAATAATATAACGCATATTTTAGGATTTTTTAAACAACCCCTAATTAGGGGTGCAGCTTGCAACCCCTAATTAGGGGTGCAGTTCTTCAAACAACCCCTAATTAGGGTTGAGGTTTGTTTGGGAAAGGTGAATTTCCTGCTTTTATCTTAATGCAATTTGGAAGCTGTTTCTTAAAAAGCGTAGAGGTGCACGAAGAAAGAATTTTTCGAAAATCAACCCCTAAAAGGATGAAATAGGATGTAAAAGTTCGTATGGAAAATTCTATTCCTCGCCTGTATCAACTTGAAACATGGTATAAATATTCTTCAAAGGAAAGAATAAAAGTCATATTTTAGGATTTTTTAAAACAACCCCTAATTAGGGGTGCAACGGAGCTTAAAGTTTGTATGGAAAAATCGAATTCCTTGCTTTTATCTCAATGAAATTCGGAAGATATGTTTCTTAAAGGGCGTAGAGGTCCACGAAGAAAGGATTTTTTTGAAAATCAACCCCTAAAAGGATGAAATGGGATTTAAAAGTTCGTATGGAAAATTCTATTCCTCGCCTATATGAACTTGAAACTTGGTATCAATATTTTTTTGAAGAAATACTAAAGGTCATGTTTTAGGATTTTTTAAAACAACCCTTAATTAGGGGTGCAACGGGGGGTTGAAATTTGTATGGAAAAATCGAATTTCCTGCTTTTATCTCAATGAAATTTGGTAGATATGTTTCTTAAAAAGCGTAGAGGTGCACTAAGAAAGGATTTTTCGAAAATCAACCCCTTGAAAGGATGAAATAGGATGTAAAAGTTCGTATGGAAAATTGTATTCCTCGCCTGTATGAACTTGAAACTTGGTATCAATATTCTTCAAAAGAAAGAATAAAACGCATATTGTAGGATTTTTAAAACAACCCCTAATTAGGTACAAGGGTGGTAAAAAAATATATTCAACCGCAATTTCAGTCCGCAACTTCAATAGTACGATTGTTGAAAAGTGGCGAAGTTGAACATCCGTTCAACAAATATATGGCAAAATATATTTTCGGTAATTTAAAACAGAAGTGTTCTTTTTCAAAATACTTTTGAATTTTTTCAAGAAACAATTTCATTTAAACAATTCGTCAATATTTCATTTGCAAATATTGAAAGATGTATTCTGAATTCATAAGTGCGGATACATGTTTTCTCTTTCTACGAACTATTGTATTCGAAAAAATCGTTATTCATACAAAGATTTTCGAACGGAAGAATAAAAAAATAAAAATAAGAAAGAGAAAAAACAAACGTGCACGTATGCATAAAAATAAATTCAAAGTCCACGAGGCTGTTCTCTACCTGGCAAGTATCACGTACCATTTGATTTTAAAAAAAAAACTACCCCTTACCTGACTGTTGGGTCCATCCCCTCTCTCCGCTCGATCTCTTTGCTTTGTAGAGGAGACGAGAGTACACACGAAAGGAATATTGAATCGAAAATATAACCAGGTATAAAAACAAACGTGGGCGGTGGGCTAGGGTGCTGTGCCACAGACTAATTGGTACGTGTTCGACGAAAGCTCTTGACGAAACCCTCCCTATCGAACCTTTCCACCTCGTACCAGGTACACTCGGCCTCAAAAGTTTTCAATCAATTTTTCTAAACCTGTGTAAAAAAGAGCGAAAAAAATTATAAAAAAAATTCAACGTATTCGAAATAAAAAAATGTAACTTTTTTACTCTGCAACATTTCTTCGAAAAAACCCGTTGTACTCGAGTTACTTCATAATTTTCAAAAGAGTCGGATTCTAACAAAATTTCAACGTATTTCGAAAAAATCTCCAAAAATTTCACTGTATTCGGAATAAAGAATTACAAAGTTTTTATTCTTCAACATTTCTTAAACAATCCTATAATTCTCTAATTGCGACTGAATTTTCCAAAAAATCACGAAAACAAAAATTTCAACTTATCTAAAAAAATTCTCAAAAAATTCCACTGCATTACGAATAAAGAATTACAAGGTTTTTATTCCGCAACATTTCTTCAAAAACCCTATAATTCTCCAATTGCGACTGAATTTTCCAAAAAATTGCGGTAACGAAAATTTCAACGTACCTAAAAAAAATCCCAAAAAATTCCCTTGTATTCCGAATGAAGGATTACAACGTTTTTATTCTGTAACATTTCTTCAAAAACCCCATAGTTCTCTACTTGCGACAATTTTCCGAAAAATCGTGAGAACGAAAATTTCAACGTATCTAAAAAAAATCTCAAAAAATTCCACTATATTCCGAATAAAGAATTACAACGCATTTATTCCGCAACATTTATTCAAAAACCCCATAGTTCTCTACTTGCGACTGAATTTTTCGAAAAAATCGCGACAACGAAACTTTCAACGTACCTAAAAAAAATCTCAAAAAATTCCCCTGTATTCTGAATGAAAGATTACAACGTTTTTATTCTGCAACATTTCTTCAAAAACCCCATAGTTCTCTACTTGCAACAATTTTCCGAAAAATCGTGACAACGAAAATTTCAACGTATCTAAAAAAAATCTCAAAAAATTCCACTATATTCCGAATAAAAAATTACAACGTATTTATTCTACAACATTTATTCAAAAACCCCATAGTTCTCTACTTGCGACTGAATTTTTCGAAAAAATCGCGACAACGAAAATTTCAACGTACCTAAAAAAAATCTCAAAAAATTCCCCTGTATTCTGAATGAAAGATTACAACGTTTTTATTCTGCAACATTTCTTCAAAAAGCTCGTAGTTCTCTACTTGCGACTGAATTTTCCGAAAAAATCGCGACCACGAAAATTTCAACGTATCCCAAAAAATTCTCAAAAAATTCCAATGCATTGGAAACGAAAAAAAATGTTATTCTTATTCCTCGATATTTTCACGTAAAGCCCGTAGGTCTTGAGTCATTTGCATAACTTTGCTTCAACAATCGTAAAAAAAAGAAAAAAAAAGTTATAAACCGATCGCAAGCGTTTGAACGGGGTAGTTTACCTTCACTGACACATACACGACGCTGAAGCGTCACTACAGTTGATTGATAATGTCGAAGTATGGATAGTGAGAAGAAGGTTCTCTTTTTTTTTCTTCATTTTTTTAAAACTCAACTCCTGTTCATACGGTGCGATACTTCTTTTTTTGCATTTTTTTAATCCCATTTTTTCCCTTGTTTAATCCATCCTCACGTTTCTCGTGGGAATACCAGGCGACCGAAAGCTCGCGGGTCTGAAGTACAGGGGGGTAGCAGGGTGGGGGGGGGGGGGAGGTTGACTGTCTAAACAAGGGGCTCGCCGAACGGAGTTATGACGGCATTTCCGATATCCAGAAAACAAAAACAAAAAATAACAAAAATAATTTGAAAACAAAATTAATAAAACTGGACATCGTTGGAATAATGAAAAAAAAGAAAAAAAATATAATAGAAACAATGTTCCGATCCGGCCTCATCAGAGCGCAACCCCTCGATACGCTTTTACATCGGACCACAGAAGCACCATAGCAAAAAAAAAAAAAAAAAACAGAAAAAACTTTCGCTCTCCTCATCCCTCGAGTGGTTTTATCCCCAGCGACGATAACCAATTCTCGTCTACGAGTTTATTACCTCGGAGCTTCGCGAACGCGACCAATTTATCGGAAATTCGGGGTAAGGGGTGTGGGAACAATTTCGTTGCCATGCGGTACGGGCTGTAACGGGCCTCGATGACGTTTCCATTTCTCGTCCTCGTAAATCGTCGTCGAGGAATTCACGCGCATCGATATTCGATCGCTTCGATTTTTTTCTTTTTTTTTATATTTTAATTCTCACAAGTCGAGAGTTTTCGCCGAAAGGGATGCTCAGATGTTTCGTATGCCAATCGTTCAGCCGTGTAAATTAACGGGAAAAAAAAAATCGCCGGTTGTCAGGTTGCAGGATTTTATTTAGATATAAAATACTAGCTTCCGCCTGCGTGGCATTTGGCGCATAGAAACTTCATTGCCGGATGCATTAAAGTGCATTGTATGTTATATTAAAATTAAAATATTCGTACGATTAAAATAAATAATACGTTTTATTAATTAATTACAATGTCAGGTTTTTTTGAGACACCCTTTATATAAATATATATATATACATATATATATGTAAATGTACAGTTGCGTGCAGAAGTTTTGAGCCATTGTAATTACGGACAGTAAGGGATTTTTTTTCAAATATTGATGTTCGTTGATTAATTACAAATAATTAATAATGTTGATCTCGTAACGTGACAAAAGCTTAATAATTAATAAAAAAAAGACTGATTAATTAATTAATATTATTTTATTATTTTCCATTAATCAATTATTATCTTAATATTTTTAACGAATTAAGTATTCAATTAAAAATTAAAAAAATACCTTAATATTTAAATTAATTAATTATTATCTTAATATTTAAAATTAATTAATATATTGAGGGGTTGCGTGGGTTTGAAAATTTCAAAAAATCCTATTTTTTTTAAATCTTGTTATATAATAGTACAATATGTCTAGAATATTCTCCCAAAGTATTTTGGATAAATTTTTTTTTAATATTGTTGAAACGTTGCTCGTTTGTGTGCTTAACATTTTGAATAAAATAATTTATATATTATATTTAAAAAAAAATAGAGAAAATATGCTTTTTTTTGAGATAAAAAGATAATTAATTAATTTATTATCTTTAAGCGTCCGCAATTATCCAACTCTCTCCTATAGCGAGTAACGAGCTGAATGTATCCTCGGAGCCAAGTCAGTCCACAAGTGGGCGAGGATCTTGAAAGGGCCGTCGTCTTGTCTAATGTCAGCCACGAGTACAAATAACGTCGGTCGAGCTCGACAACGAGAGACGAGACCAGCCGGATCGAAGAGTGCACTTTTATCTTTCTCGCCTTCGATTCAATTGGTAGGTCATCCGAGTCGACTGAACGACTCAATAGAGACCATCTCTGCCCTTTTCCTCTTTCACCTTCGTCGATATTCTATTTCCTCGTCCCTCTGTACCAATCTACTTCGCTTTCCCCTCGGCCTATCTAAGAAGAATGGACACTCGTTTGTGAACAATGAAGAAGAAATAGCACAAATGGAAACCTCAAAGCCAACCCCCTTAAATTGCCTTTTCGTTTACTTGCCTTTCACGGTTTATTGCCTCGTACGTGATACGGGCAATGAGTTTTCAACGGAGAGAGAGAGAGAGAGAGTGAGGGAGAGGAAAAGAGAGAGTTGAAGAGTGGACATCAAACCACTTAAGGCCTTAGGCCACTCTAGAGGCCAAAAAAAAAGACATATTTTGTGTTTTTTTTCAGCGAAACCATAAAATAAATCGGAATTACAAAATAGGAGTTTTATTATACACGTAATTGACTATACAATTAATTTTAATCATTTATTTCGAATGTAATTTTATCTCATCGTATTATCTTTATGGTATATTCGATTAAATTAAATCAAATGTTATATTTATACCGTATTAAATATTATTATACCAAATAATATATTTATGCCGAATGCCTTTACCAATATTTTCTCGAAAACCCCCGTAGTACTCGAGTGGCCTCATAATTTTCCAAATAATCGGATTCTAAAAAAATTCCATCGTATCTCAAAAAAATCTCAAAAAATTCCACTGTATTCGGAATAAAGAATTACAATATTTTTATTCTGCAATATTTTTCCAAAAAACACATAGTCTTCTAATGGCGACTGAATATTCCAAAAACTTACGACCACAAAAATTTCAACCTATTTTAAAAATTCTCAAAAAATTCCACTGTATTCGAAATAAAGAAGTACAACGTTTTTATTCTGCAACATTTTTCCAAAAAGCGTATAGTTTTCTACTGGCGACTGAATATTCCAAAAACTTTCGACCACAAAAATTTCAACCTACCTTAAAAATTCTCAAAAAATTCCACTGTATTCTAAATAAAGAATTAAAATGTTTTTATTCTGCAACATTTTTCCAAAAAGCACATAGTTTTCTACTGGCGACTGAATATTCCAAAAACTTTCGACCACAAAAATTTCAACCTAACTTAAAAATTCTCAAAAAATTCCACTGTGTTCAAAATAAATACTTAAAATGTTTTTATTTTGCAACATTTTTCCAAAAAGCACATAGTTTTCTACTGGCGACTGAATATTCCAAAAACTTTCGACCACAAAAATTTCAACGTATCTTAAAAATTCTCAAAAAATTCCACTGTATTCGAAATAAAGAATTAAAATATTTTTATTCTGCAACATTTTTCCAAAAAGCACATACTTTTCTACTGGCGACTGAATATTCCAAAAACTTTCGACCACAAAAATTTCAACCTTACTTAAAAATTCTCAAAAAATTCCACTGTATTCAAAATAAAGAAATAAAATGTTTTTATTTTGCAACATTTTTCCAAAAAGCACATAGTTTTCTACTGGCGACTGAATATTCCAAAAACTTTCGACCAAAAAAATTTCAACTTATCTTAAAAATTCTCAAAAAATTCCACTGTATTTGAAATAAAAAATTACAACGTTTTTATTCTGCAACATTTTTCCAAAAAGCACATAGTTTTCTACTTGCGACTGAATATTCCAAAAACTTTCGACCACAAAAATTTCAACATACCTTAAAAATTCTCAAAAAATTCCACTGTAATCGAAATAAAAAATTAAAATGTTTTTATTCTGCAACATTTTTCCAAAAAGCACATAGTTTTCTACTGGCGACTGAATATTCCAAAAACTTTCGACCACAAAAATTTCAACATACCTTAAAAATTCTCAAAAAATTCCACTGTAATCGAAATAAAGAATTAAAATGTCTTTATTCTGCAACATTTTTCCAAAAAGCACATAGTTTTCTACTTACCACTGAATCTTCCGAAAGCTTTCGACCACAAGAATTTGATCGTGTCTTAAAAAATTTTCCAAAAATTCCAATGCTTTAGACTTTCGTCGACCTTGGAATTCGTTCTTACATCCAACCCTCCAACATTGAAGCGAATCTGTATTCGCACCGATTACTGCCCAGCTAACACATGCGCGCAAGCTCCACAGTAGTCATATACCTTGCCCAGAGATACAGTCTGGCACGTATTCTTTCATACTTATCAGCTAAACTTTACAGCATTCGCCTGCAACACGCGAGTGCTCCTCGTCTCAACACGCGATCGTTTATGCTACAAAGTAATATAGTCTGCACTAGTTTATATATGTGTATATATAAAATATTCTTCTCTTCAGTTATATGTTTTTTATATTTTTACGTATTTTTATTATATAATCATATGTATTATTTATTTTATTATATATATTTGTATACTTTCATATATTTGAATTCTTTCTTTGAAATATTATACCATATGGAAGAACCTTTCGAACGTTATTCCATATCAAGAATATTTTGCTGCTACCGTGACCTTTCGCGAATGGAGAAATCCTGCCAACATTTCAAGCCGGCCCCTTGACGTCCCTTGAATTTACTTAGCAATTTAGCCGTTTTTTTTTCTTCCTCCCTTTCTCGCTCCGCGGAAGTCAAGACCGCAGTGCTACAAATGTTTACGACTGACGATAAAGAAAAAGAAATAAATGCTGGCGCAGTTTTACGCGCGTATGGCTAAAACGTTCTGCGATTTGCAGCGGGTAAAAAAATTAACTTTACTCCCTATCGTACGGGAATAATAATGTATGTATTCTTAAGGCGAAAAATACATGTAGACAAAGAACTAATAGCCAATTTTTATTTTTTTTTTCTTCTGAAAATGAACAAAACGTTCGATATTTATGAATCTTTAGGTATAATTTTTCACATAAGTTATTACATAATTTACTACTGAAAAAATAACGTAGACACTACAGAAAAAATATTGTAATTTTACACGAAATTTGCGTTCTTTTTTGCAATAAAAAGTACTTTTTACGAATGATTTTCATAAGCAATTAGTCATAAGTTCAAGATAATATCGTTATAGAGTCGTGCGTAAAATTTTAGTACGTTTGATCACTTCGTTTTAACCCTTCACGGTTACACGTTCTTGTTATAACACGCTAGTGTCGCCGGGGAGTCGTACTGCATTTTCCAATAACTATCGATCATAAGAATTTTAACATGTCTTAAAAATTCTTAAAAAATTCTACTATATTCGGAATCAAGAATTACAACGTTTTTATTCTGCAACATTTTTTCAAAAACCATATAGTTCTCTACTTGCGACTGAATTCTCCAAAAACTTTAGACCACAAAAATTTTAAATTATCTTAAAAAATTCTCAAAAAATTCGACTGTATTCGGAATAAAGAATTACAAAGTTTTTATTCTGCAATATTTTTTCAAATACCACATACTTTTCTACTTGCGATTGAATTTTCGAAAAACTTTCGACCACCAAAAGTTCAACTTATTTTTTAAATTCTTAAAAAATTCCACGATATACGAAATAAAGAATTACAATGTTTTTATTCCGCAACATTTTTTCAAAAACTACATACTTTTCTATTTGCGATTAAATTTTTCGAAAAACTTTCGACCACAAAAATTTCAACGTATCTTAAAAATTCTCAAAAAATTCCACTGTATTCAAAATAAAGAATTACAACGTTTTTATTCTGCAACATTTTTTCAGAAACGAAATATTTATGTACTTGCAGCTGACTTTTCGAAAAACTTTAAACCACAAAAATTTCAACATATCTTAAAAATTCTCAAAAAATTCCACTGTATTCAAAATAAAGAATTACAACGTTTTTATTCTGCAACATTTTTTCAAAAACGAAATATTTATGTACTTGCGGCTGAATTTTCGCAAAACTTTAGACCACAAAAATTTCAACATATCTTAAAAATTCTCAAAAAATTCCACTGTATTCAAAATAAAGAATTAAAATGTTTTTATTCTGCAACATTTTTCCAAAAACCATATAGTTCTCTACTTGCGACTGAATTCTCGGAAAACTTTAGACCACAAAAATTTTAAATTATCTTAAAAAATTCTCAAAAAATTCTACTGTATTCGGAATAAAGAATTACAAAGTTTTTACTCTGCAATATTTTTTCAAATACCACATACTTTTCTATTTGCGATTAAATTTTTCGAAAAACTTTCGACCACAAAAATTTCAACCTATCTTAAAAATTCTCAAAAAATTCCACTGTATTCAAAATGAAGAATTACAACGTTTTTATTCTGCAACATTTTTTCAAAAACGAAATATTTATGTACCTGCAGCTGAATTTTCGAAAAACTTCAAACCACAAAAATTTCAACCTATCTTGAAAATTCTCAAAAAATTCCACTGTATTCAAAATGAAGAATTGCAACGTTTTTATTCTGCAATATTTTTTCAAAAACTAAAGATTTATTTACTTACGGCTGAAAAACTTTTCGAAAAACTTTCGGCCACAAAAATTTTAAAGTATCTTAAGAATTCTTAAAAAATTCCACTGTATTCTAAATAAATATTTACAACGTTTTTATTCTGCAACATTTTTTCGAATACCACATAGTTTTCTACTTGCGACTGAATCGTCCAAAAACTTTCAACCACAAGAATTTTAACGTGTTAGAAGAAGTTAGAAAAGAAAATCATCACTATGAGCTCGAACTCAAACAAGCCAAACACACAGAAAAAAAGGCTCACAGGGTCGAACGTTATCAATAACGTTATCAAAAATATTTTTACGAAGGAGTGAAGTTTTCACAAATATCAGTGCACTCGAAAATGTCGTGAGAGTCCGGAGGATTTTGATGGAGGCTTAAGGTGCCGTCGGGAAGGGTTGACAAGACGAACTTTAATTTCGATAAGTAAAGCCTCGTTCCACTTGAAAAAACACGCCTAATGTACACGTCGAATTGGGAGATGGAATCCCAGTTTCAGTGTTTCTTTGGCTCCGGTTTTTTTTTCTTCTTTTTTTTTTCAACAGACAATGAGGGTTGGATTCGCAAGCTCTCAGCCTTCATTTATTTTCCCATTCGTCTCACTCGAGCACCGAACATCTTTGTGTTATTTTTTCTTCGCTCTTTTTTTTCTTCTTCTTCTTCACTTCTGCCTCTAATTCGCCGATGTTCCCTTCTCGTCTCTTTCTTTCTCCCCCTTAATGTTCCTTCGAGACTTTTTATCCGCGTCCTCGCGTGGGCCAACAGGCCCTCGGTCGCTTATCGTCGCGTCTTTATCGATACGCGAAGGATCTTCTCTGCCATTCGGTCGCTTGGAAGAACTCGAAACGAGTAACTTCGATATACCGGGTGTCCTGTTTCTTTTTTTTCTTTGGAATTCTCCTAAACAACTCGGGAACGGGAGAGTTTGGAGAAAAAAATGTTCAATATAAGTTGATCGGCTTTGACAGGGCCATGTAGCTACCATGCCTGTTTTGACCTTGGATCACGGTGTCAAGGTCAAAGGAAGGTCCCCTAGCAATTTTGACGTATCGAGACCGATTTTTTTTTTTTTCGAAATTCACCTACTTCGCGGTCTTTTTGAAGCGACGGAGTTGAATTTTTGTTTTCGTCCCCTCGATCTCGCTTTTCAGACGTAGGACGTGCTCAAAAAAAAAAAATCAAAACCGAAAACTTCGGTTATAATTGCAAAGCAATTATTGGTTTACAAAAGCGAGAATATTTAAGAGCAATGTAATTCTTTTTTTCTCAAAAAAGAGAGAACATTCGAGACCAACGTAATTATTTATTCTGAAAAGTGGGAGAACATTCGAGACCAACATAATTTGTGTTTAAATCTGAGACGAAATTCCGAAGCAGCGTAATTTTTTGTTAAGAAAAAAGAAATAAAATTGGAGCAACCTAATGTTGGACCGAGAAAAAAAAATCAACAGCAACGCGATTGTTGGTTAGAAAAAAAGAAATGAAATATGAGCAACCAAAAGTTGTGCTTGAAAACAATCGGCAACAACGTAAATATTTGTTGAAAAAAAAAAGAAATGAAATTTGCGCCGCCTAATTTTGTACTTGAAAAAAAATCGAGAGCAACGTAATCGTTTCTTGGAAAAAAGTAAAAGGAATTAAATTTGAACGACGTAATTTTGGACTTGAAAAAAAAAAAATTCACGAGCACCGTAATTGTTTTGTTAGAAAAGAAGAAATAAAAATCGAGCGCCACAATTTGCGTTAAGGAAAAAAAATTAACCTCGAGACCAGCGTAATCTTCGCTTCAAAAAAGCTAGGAAATTCCGAAAAAAAAATCCAAAGTATGGAAGAAAAAAAAAAATTAAACCCTACATTGAACGGGAAGAAAACTTCTCTCCACCACTTATTTATCTTTGATTAATTCCCAAAAGCTCCCGACCCATGACTTTTCGTCATTCGAGCGAAGCTCTCGTAAAAGGAAATAAAAATGGACAAAAAAAATAGTGACGTCGCATCGTCAGAGGTAGTGGAAGACGACGGGTAAATAATGTCCTGGGTACTTGTTGTATGTACTCGCTGATACCGAGGATGTAACGCCGATTCGTGATACCCCCCCCCCCCCCCCCCCCCGCCCCTCCCAAGCCCACTGCCCCGGGCTACTATGACGCTGTGACAAACAACCGCTCTCGAAGTCGACTGCAAGGATCGCCACCACCATCGCTGGAGTCTGGTAAATATTGTATGTTGGTAAACAGATTTGTCATTCCTCGCGTGACCGTCCGGGAACACCGAGCTTCGAGCATCAAGCTTACAGAAAGAGAGAGAGAGAGAGAGAGAGAGAGAGAGAGAGAGACCCAAATGAACATAAAAACAAAAGTGTTGATAAAATGTGTATATGTTGTTTTTTCTGACTTGACTATATTTTGATATCTATACATAAAGCTGACTGACTAAATGACTGACTGACTGAAACATAGACAACGCAAAGCCTAAATCGTTGAATACAGAAACATCACAGCAAGGAACGAGAGACGTGTATACGAGGATAACTCTGGCCGTGAATCAAGGGATGACCACTAATCAGTATACAAAAGGATCAAACTTCTTTGATCTTGCGGACGGTAGGTTGGTGTAGGGTTTGATTAGCATAGAGCTGATGTACCAATGTTAGCTGTCGTAGATACTGATCATCCTATGTAGACAATCAACGACGCATCAACCTACCATCTGCAGATGTCATAAAGCTGTGAAAGTTTTTCGAAAATTCAGTCGTAAGTAGAAAAATATTTGATTTTTGAAAAAATGTTGCAGAATAAAAACGTTGTAATTCTTTATTTCGAATACAGGGGAATTTTTTGAGAATTTTTTAACATAATTCAAAAATTTGTGTCCGAAAGTTTTTAGAAAATTCAGCCGCAGGGAGAAAAATATTTGATTTTTGAAAAAATATTGCAGAATAAAAACGTTTTAATTCTTCATTTTGAATACAGTGGAATTTTTTGAGAATTTTTAAAGATAATTCGAAATTTTTGTGTCCGCATGTTTTTAGAAAATTCAGTCGCAAGTAGAAAAATATTTGATTTTTGAAAAAATGTGGCAGAATAAAAACGTTGTAATTTTTCATTTTGAATCAGTGGAATTTTTTGAGAATTTTTAAAGATAATTCGAAATTTTTGTGTCCGCATGTTTTTAGAAAATTCAGTCGCAAGTAGAAAAATATTTTGTTTTTGAAAAAATGTTGCGGAATAAAAACATTGTAATTCTTGATTCCGAATACAGTGAAATTTTTTGAGAATTTTTTAAGATAATTCGAAAATTTGTGTCCGCAAGTTTTTAGAAAATTCAGTCGCAAGTAGAAAAATATTTGATTTTTGAAAAAATGTTGCAGAATAAAAACATTGTAATTCTCCATTTTGAATACAGTAGAATTTTTTAAGAATTTTTTAAGATAATTCGAAAATTTGTATCCGAAAGTTTTTAGAAAATTCAGTCGCAAGTAGAAAAATATTTGATTTTGAAAAAATGTTGCAGAATAAAAACATTGTAATTCTTCATTTCGAATATAGTAGAATTTTTTAAGAATTTTTTAAGATAATTCGAAAATTTGTATCCGAAAGTTTTTAGAAAATTCAGTCGCAAGTAGAAAATATTTGATTTTTGAAAAAATGTTGCAGAATAAAAACATTGTAATTCTTCATTTCGAATATAGTAGAATTTTTTAAGAATTTTTTAAGATAATTCGAAAATTTGTATCCGAAAGTTTTTAGAAAATTCAATCGCAAGTAGAAAAATATTTGATTTTTGTAAAAATATTGCAGGATAAAAGCGTTGTAATTCTCCATTTTGAATACAGTAGAATTTTTTAAGAATTTTTAAAGATAATTCGAAAATTTGTATTCGCAAGTTTTTAGAAAATTCAGTCGCAAATAGAAAAATATTTGATTTTTGAAAAAATGTTGCAGAATAAAAACATTGTAATTCTTGATTCCGAATACAGTGGAATTTTTTGAGAATTTTTAAAGATAATTCGAAAATTTGTATCCGAAAGTTTTTAGAAAATTCAGTCGCAAATAGAAAAATATTTGATTTTTGAAAAAATGTTGCAGAATAAAAACATTGTAATTCTTGATTCCGAATACAGTGGAATTTTTTGAGAATTTTTAAAGATAATGCGAAATTTTTGTGGTCGAAAGTTTTTGGAAAATTCACTCGCTAACAGAGAACTTTGTGGTTTTTGGAAAAAATGTTGCAGAATAAAAACGTTGTAATTCTTGATTCCGAATATAGTGGAATTTTTAAAGAATTTTTAAGACATATTGAAATTGAAAACAAAAACAAACAAAAAAAAAAAATATATATATATATATATATACGACGATGATGGTACATCGCTGGTGGGTGGGTAAGGCAACGATTGATTTGAGCCTGGACACAGGTCGGGTGGACCGCGGTGCGGGGATAAATTGCCGGTCAGATCCCCGTAACGTTCATTTTACTCCATCGTTATTCAGGTTGGCAGGCTAGGATGGTTGCGCGAGAGACGATCGCATAAATATTGCATTCCGCGGAGCAGCGGGAAAGAGAGGCGTGGGGGGGGGGGGGGAAGATGGGCCGTTAAAGGTTGCCAGGGTGGACGCTTCGATGGGGAGATACTGCAGCACGGAAGAGGTGCGTGGGGGAGGGTGGGGGGGGGGCGAATGCGAGAGGGCTTGCAGCTTAAGGAATGGCTAGCGATGGTTTGCGAGAGGGTGGACTTTCGCTCGTCTATCGTGGCGATCGGCTCGACGCAACCAACCGTAAGAATCTCTGATGTATTTCTCCCAGCACATCGGAGTAGTAATAAAACCGTGTGTAGTAACCCCTGGTATCCAATAACAACCCCCCCCCCCCCCCCCAAACTTTGATCCCGCAATACTCACTCAAAGCCGACAATCTTTTGGCTCTCTCTCTCTCTCTCTCTCTCTCTCTCTCTCTCTCTCTCTTTCTCTCTCTCTCTCTCTCTCTTGGGTTAGGATACAAAAATACCAATGTAAGACTTCCTCCTAGAAGCGGAAATAACGAATGGCTTCTATATATTATATATATACGAGTAAAAATACTAGCTTCGACCCACGACTTCACATTAGGCCTATAGAAACTTTATTATCAGTAGCACCCCTTATTAGGGATTGTTTTTAAAAAATCCGAAAATCATGCGTTTTATTTTTATTTCATTTTTTGGAAAAATAAATATCTATTTATATTTTTTTACATATCTATTTATATTTTTTTATACATCTATTTATATTTTTTGTTGACGAATAAATATAAGATATAAATATCGAGTTTCCCTTTAGATTAACTCCCTTAAGAGCACCCCTTATTAGGGATTGTTTTTAAAAAATCCTAAAATCATGCGTTTTATTTTTATTTAATTTTTTGGAAAAATAAATATCTATTTATATTTTTTTATATATCTATTTATATATTTTTATACATCTATTTATATTTTTTGTTGACGAATAAATATAAGATATAAATATCGAGTTTCCCTTTAGATTAACTCCCTTAAGAGCACCCCTCATTAGGGATTGTTTTTAAAAAATCCTAAAATCATGCGTTTTATTTTTATTTTATTTTTTGAAAAAATAAATATCTATTTATATTTTTTTATATATCTATTTATATATTTTTATACATCTATTTATATTTTTTGTTGACGAATAAATATAAGATATAAATATCGAGTTTCCCTTCAGATTAACTCCCTTAAGAGCACCCCTTATTAGGGATTGTTTTTAAAAAATCCTAAAATCATGCGTTTTATTTTTATTTTATTTTTTGGAAAAAAAAATATCTATTTATATTTTTTATATATCTATTTATATTTTTTGTTGACGAATAAATATAAGATATAAATATCGAGTTTCCCTTCAGATTAACTCCCTTAAGAGCACCCCTTATTAGGGATTGTTTTTAAAAAATCCTAAAATCATGCGTTTTATTTTTATTTTATTTTTTGAAAAATAAATATCTATTTATATTTTTTTATATATCTATTTATATTTTTTTATACATCTATTTATATTTTTTGTTGACGAATAAATATAAGATATAAATATCGAGTTTCCCTTCAGATTAACTCCCTTAAGAGCACCCCTTATTAGGGATTGTTTTAAAAAATCCTAAAATCATGCGTTTTATTTTTATTTTATTTTTTGGAAAAATAAATATCTAATTTATATTTTTTTATATATCTATTTATATTTTTTTATACATCTATTTATATTTTTTGTTGACGAATAAATATAAGATATAAATATCGAGTTTCCCTTTAGATTAACTCCCTTAAGAGTTGACTATCGAAAAATCCTTTCTGATTGCACCTCTACACCTTCTAAGGAATATATCTTTCAAGTTTCAACTTGGAATATGTAATTTTCCACACGAGCAAATAAATTGCAAGTAATATACTTTTCCATGCATAGAAGAGAGGAAGGTAATTTGG
>OZ010712.1:992718-1025939 GCA_963932345.1 Ophion ventricosus | reverse complement strand
TAAATTACAAATAATTGGAATCTAAAATAATGTTTAAAATCGAATTAAATTTTTAAAATGTTTAATTCGATTGTTGCTATTTAAAAATTATTTTGAAATGCTCAATTCATTTTTTCTTTATTCAAAAATAATTTTCGAATGCTATTTTCAATTGTCTTCATTTTAGAATAATTTTCGGATGCTTAATTCCATTTTTTATTATTTGTTTTTCGGAATCTCTTATATTTATGCGCACGAAAAAGTTATTTACATGAAATTCAAAAATAATTTCGTCATGAGAACATTGAGAGCTTTCAAACGATACGTCACATGCCTATACACAAAAAAGTCAATTTCCACTAAGTAGCATAATTTTCAAAATATCAAAAAAAAATCCTAAAAAAATGTACGTTTCATTTCAATGAAGCATCCATCGTCCGTCGAGCTCAATAAACCCTGTGTTCGTACAAAACAACACAAACACAAGCCTCTGTGTACAAAAACTCAAAAAAATTTCCCAAAATTCAATCCCAATGAAAATAAAGGTATTAATTTTCATTTTTTTTTTTACCGCGCGAGATTGGCGTAATCAAAGTTTCATTGCAAAACGTTTGAAAGTTAAAAAAAAAACGGAGCCAAAAGGCGATGAAGGATTTCACCCTTAAGGGTTCATCGAAATATCCATTTTGCCCTGATAAATCCACTTGACACTCACTAAATGCTGCTCCTATTGCTGCAACGTGCAAAAGATGGTTGATCGTGGGCGGGAGGGGTGGGGGGTTGGTCTGCACACAACGGATCGCACGTTCAGGCATCGGCAGCACGCGAAGGGGGTGGCTCGGGTATCACTTGTCCAACCTAACCCAAGCTTGGTGCACCTTGCAAACAGTACGGCGTGCCAATGAGAACGAGGCCATGTGCAGGAATCGCGCATCGAGACAAGTTTATTCGATATACTTTCTTCCCCTGCCCCCCACCCCCCCGCCCTCCCCGCCTGTAGCCTACAAATTTCCCCACATTTTTCAATGGATTTTGGGGATGATCAATCGAGGGGCGAAGAAAAAAACAACCCACATACATCAATGTCCAATGATAACTGTCCAAATGGAAAGATGGATAGTGAAACTTGTTTGGGTTGTCATATTCGGCCCAATGTTGGCTTCGTTCAACTCGTTTGCTTACGAATCTGCTCTAGTCCCTGCGGAGTAAAGTTGTGGCTGAGCAGAAACTGTCCAGAGCCAATGTTCAGGCTTTACCCTCGTGGGTGTGGTTTCTTTCGAATGACCCAAACAGACAAGGTTCGAGCCGACTTGTATATGATGATCACTCTGGCCGAGAATCAAGGGATGACCACTAATCAGGATACAAAAGGATCAAACTTCTTTGATCTTGCGGAGGGTAACTTGATGTAGGGTTTGATTGGCGCAGAGCTGATGTGCCAATGTTAACTGTCGTAGAAACTGATGATCCTATGCAAGACAATCAACGACGCATCAACCTACCATCCGCAGATGTCATAAAGCTGCCACGTCATGAACGTTTGACACCCTAAACTTGGGTATCAGCAAGCTGGACAGTTAATCAATGACACTTCAACCTACCATCAGCAGATGCGATCAAGCTCTGACATGTCATAAATGTTCGTTGCCGAAACGTTGATAGCCCAAAAATTAGCTATCGTCAAGCTGATAGCGAATCAATGAGCCTTCAAACCTACCATCAGCAGATGTAACTCAATGACACTTCCAACCCACCATCAGCAGGTGCGATCAAGCTCTGGCATGTCATAAATGTTCGTTGCCGAAACATTGATAGCCCAAACTTAGCTACCATCAAGCTGATAGCGAATCAATGAGCCTTCATCCAACCATCGGCAGATGTGACAAAGCTTAGACATCATAAACGTCGATTCGCCAAACTTGGCAACCAGCAAACTGCCACTGAATCAATTAAGCTTCAACCTACCATCAGCAGATGCGAATCAAGCCCTGGCATGTCATCAATGTCCGTTGTCATTCATCAGCGCTTGCACGGAATTATATCAATTCGATTGATCAAATTGACAATCCGCTCCTCCGGTTGTTTGTTCCGTAGGCCAGGGATCTCGGGATGTCTTATTGGGATTACGAGGTTAGTTGGATCGTAGGACAAGGGGGAATGCCTAGACGGAAGTTTTGCCTTCGCTAGGACATCGTTGCTATTTTTTTCATCACCGCACGTAGCACCGACACTTCAGCCTACCTCGAGCTGCTCTAAAACCTATTTTCACAAATTTCACCAAGCTCTTACCACTTGCCACTTGATTTTTAATTTGTCACATTGACAAATAGAAGGTCACGAGATCACCGAGTAACTTGACACTTGTTTCCGGTTGCCGAGACACTTGAATAAAAAAAAAGCTCTGCTCACTCGAAGCCCGTCGAATCTGTTCTTCCAGTTACAGGCTTCGATCACAATCCCATCAAGATTGACTAAGGACGATTGACCTCAGTCAACACCATAAAAAATGAAAGCCTTTAGGCTCTTCTCCAGCTCCCAACCTTCACTGCACTGGGTAGTAAAAAGAGATCCAAGTTTTTTTTTCCCTCAATGGAACAAGCACGATAGTCAACGATCACAAATTCACTTTCCATATGACGTCTTCAACGAGTAGTCAAAACGATAAGGTCTTGCTCCGATCATTCCTCAGTCGATCATCAGCCCCAAACAGCTGTCTCGAAGCATCTGGCGTCATTGACGACTCCTCGAGGCTGACAAACTCACGTCCATCGTCTTCTAAGCCAAGAAGATTCCTCATACGGAGGTTAGGGCGTATACAGCGTGGACTTTGCAATCTTCAAATTTCACTCACGATGTTTTCCTTAGTCTTCTGTCCATTTCCATCGAACCAAATTCAAACCCAAACACATCTAAAGTTTTCAATCATTCAGCCGGATGTTGATGAAGACACCTTTGATTGTTAACGAAAGGCTTCTGCAATTCACTGCACCGCAATCACCGCGAACTATAACTTTGTTATTTTGATGATGTCCAGGTCAACGTTGACGATCATTGGATTTGGCAATTCTAGAAGGAAAGTTTGTTGATTAACACCAAAACAGGAGCAAGAGAACAGAGACAACGTGACAGTGATTTGCGAAGCATCAAGGCCTCTCGGCCGCTTCCCTGGCGGTGTTGCGCGGCGCCATGACAGTATGAGCCGCTGCTGCTCCGCATCGGGAGCACTGGAGGTGTCCAGCCCCTCTCGCCCTTCCGCCTTCGCCGCCCCTCATTCCCCCTGAACGTTGCCTCGTCGTGACCGAGTCGCGAATCTCCCCTCCGCCCTCGTGGCGAAACGGGGGATGCTTGCCAACCTTCCACCAAGCCCTATCTTCGTCGCAGCTACAACCCCCGCAGAGCTCGTCTACCCCACCAACGTATTATTGATCGGACGGAAGGGCGGCAGCGGCCAGGCTCGTATCACGAATTCCGTTGAACCCTGGCAACTAACCCCAAACAAGAGCTACCAACCGTTCGAGGCTGTTCCGATGGCGAGGCCTTACGCACCGGCCCTGCATGGACGATTCACGGGTACGGGGTAGCTACCCTTGGGGGGGGGGGGCCGCAAGAGGAGGAGAAAAGTCACCCCACGCCAACTATCCTGACGCATTTCTCTCGCAGAAAAAGAGAGACGAGAAGAAAAAAAAAAAAAAAAAGAAAATACGGCACGCGTCCCAACCGAAGTGGAAACTCACACTTTACGAATCTTAGTTTTTTTTTTTCTTCTGAACCTATTCCGGTGAGGCGTCGACCCCGATCCTACAGCTATCGACCACTCCGTGTCACAGTCGCTGATCACTTGGGGGGAAAAGAGAAGGGTTGCTGAGATTTCGCAGTAGTGATGATGACCGTTGCGGTGATGGTGGCTTTTTTTTTTCTTTTTTCTTTGAGTTCTTTCGGTTTCCTAGCTCCCTGGGTGTTCCTAGATCCCTAGGTCCATCCAGTTCCTTATTTTCCAGATATGCGTCATATCTTAGGTATCATAGTTTCCTAGGCGCTAGTTCTTGATTTCCTTGATTCTTAGTTCCCTACTGCCTAGTGTCCTAGTTTCGAATTTTCTCGTTTCGAATTTCCTACATCCCTAGTTCCTAAACCCCTAATTCCTAATATCGTAGGTCCCCATTTCCTAGTTCCTAATTTCCTAGTTTCTGAATTCCTAGCTCTTACATCTCTGGTTCCTAATTTCTTAGTTCCTAAATTCCTAGGTCCTAAACCCCTAATTCCTAATATCTTAGGTCCCAATTTCCTAGTTCCTCATTTCCTAGTTTCTGAGCCCTAATTTCCTAGTTTCTAGATTCCTGATTCCTAATTTTTTAGTTCCTTATTTCCTAGTTCCTAACTCCTAATTTCCTAGTACCTTATTTCCTAGTTCCTAACTCCTAATTTCCTTGTTTCTGAATTCCTACTTCCTCATTGCCTAATTCCTAATGTCCTAGCTCCTAATCTCTGGGGTCGTAAATATCTAGTTCTTAATTTCTTACTTCCTAAATATCTAGTTCCTCATTACCTAGTTCCCAATTTCCTGGTTACTAATCTTCTAGTTCCTCATTTCCTAGTTCCTAACTTCCTAGTTCCCAATTTGCTAGTTCCTAATTGCTTAGTTCCTATTTTTTTAGTTCCTAGTTTCCTAGTTCCAATTTCCTGCTTCCTAGTTTTCTGATTCCTAATTTTCTGGTTCCTCATTTTCTAGTTCCCAATTTCCTGGCTCCTATTTCCCTAGTTCCTAATTTTCTAGTTCCTAGCTTCCGAGTTCCTTATTTCCCGGTTCTTAATTTCCTAGTTCGTTATTCCCTAGTTTCTAATTACCTAGTCCCTAGTTTTCCAGATCCTAGTTCCGTACTTCCGTAGTATCTTAAGGCCGGAACCTGAATTAGAAGGTCCAAAAAATCGATTTTTTTTTTATTGTTTAAATCTATTCCTGATGTATCTAAGAGTGTCTAGACAAAGTTTTATAGCCCAATTCGAAATATTTCCAAAGATACAGCACTGAACGTAGTGGAGTGTCGAGCAGGTATACGGGCGCTCGGGCAGTTAGGGCGCCCGTTTTCTCGAGTTTTCGTTTTTACGATTTTTCTAATTTGGCGTACCTGATTACAAAAAAACTAGAAGTCCAATCGAAACAAACCAAAGCTTGTTCGCTTCAGTATCGTTTTCTTTTCTATTTGAACTAAAAATATTGTCGAAAAAAAATTCTTAACAATTTTTTTAGCAAGTTGAAATAATTTTTTTTTTCACAAAAAGCACATTTTCTACTTCAAACCCGAAAAAACATTCAAATTTCAAATTTTTTTCATTTTCTTTCAGTTCATATAGAAGAAAAATATGTCACAATTAAAATGGTTTTTGGTTTTTTTGTTTCAGATGAAAATTACGAGCTCCATTTGTCACGCCGCATGGAAACAGCAGTGGCACGAATGTGCATAAAAATCGGTTGCCTGTTGATATTTTTCTTTAAAAAAAATTCTTTTCTTATGTTCAGACATGTAATAAAATAATCTGAAAATTTCGCTAAACTTGCTTTTTTTTTTACCCGAAAAAAATTCCTCAAAATATCGATTTTTCGAACCGGCTAATTCAGGATCCCGCCTTAATTACCCTGCTCTTAATTTCTCGATTTAGGGTCCTGCATTCCTAGACTTCATTGGCAACCAAGAAGGCACATTGCCATGACAAAATCATGCCCTGTGAGGAATTTCCTAAAACGCATAGCATTTAAGTCCTCGCTTCGCTCCGATCTTTATTCCAACGTAGGATCTTCATTCGAATGTGACCTTCTGTCTCAAACTACAAAAATCCCACGTTCCATGCTCCAGCTAGTGCTTTCTACCTTGGAAGGTTGGAAACACAAATAGGACGAAGGTTAGAATTTGACAGAGAGAGAGAGAGAGAGAGAGAGAGAGAAAGAGAGATGTACGGTTCCATCAGTACGAGCCACAAAAAAAACCTCTCCGCAAATATTTTTTTTTCATTTCCATCCCCGCTGTCCGTCACTCGCCGTCGACGACCCTTCCTCGCTTCCGGACATGGCATAGAAGGCCAGCAGAAGAAAAGAAAAAACACGGATTTCCTTCAGCCGATAAGTAGCTCGCATTTTTTTTTCTCCATAAAGCCGCCATTTTCCAATATACTTGAATGAAATAATGTATTCAAATGGTTCAATTGTGTAATAATTTGTACCCAAAGTTTCATAGATTTAAAAGGTTTTGTTTCTTCAAAAATTAAAATTAAAAAAAAATAATGAAAATTGTCTATTTTTTCATCATCTACATGTATTTTCCCCCTTAAGTGGATCGTTATTTCTCGAGCGATACACCAATGCCAGGCTCTCTATCTCGCCAGGCTCTACTCCTCCCTCTCTCTCTCTCTCTCACTCTCTTGGTCTCTCTGCCCTACCACTTTCTCCGCTGCTCCACCATTCGCTTCGAGTCTTCCGGCAAAACCTCTCGCACCATTAACCCAACGGTACCGAATTAATTTCCATGCTCCCACCTCCCCTGAGTGTGTACAGAGAGCGAAGCGAAGCTCGAACTAGCCTGTGCAAAAGTATCCTCGTTTAGGTATAAATGAGGATACTTTTGCACATTGTAGCCTGGCAGCTGGTATGGCTGAGGAGAGACTGAAAGATGAATTCATCATCCGGCTGATTTCCCGATTGTTGGAAGTACCTTGCTGAATCAAATATCCGGGAAAGCTTCTTCGAAGGCGCCAAGTTTTTCAATCCTGACCTCGCGAGCTAACTCCCATCCACCCCCACCCCCCCTGACTAATTGGGCGATAAGCTTCAGAAGAGCGCAATGGAAGACCAGCCGGAAGAGTAGCGATCAAGAGGCTGCGAATCAACTGTCAGAGTCCATTGGCGGATGAGATTGAAGTGTATGCAATCACCATCAACTGCATCAGAATTTAAAGGGCGGGGGAGGAGATATCTTTGCAACTTTCAAAAAATGGATTTTTTGTTTCCATAAAACGTTGGCACCTCCGCAGCCTAGCTTTATCTCATCTGCACTACCGCTCAAAAGTTTGGATACATCAGTTGATATTTCTTGCCGTACTAAAAGTTGGATAGCTCGGTCAAAAAAAAAAAGATAACCCAATTTCACAAACGGCATTTTGAAGGGAACGAATTCAGCAATGTTTTGCTTTTTTGAAATATTTTTTATGATTTTTTTTCGACCCGGTACGCACTTTTTTACGTGACCGTTTTTCGGCGATTTTTCGAACATCGAGAATTGGGCGCATAACTTGTGGAACATTTTTTTTTTGTCATTTTTATCCAGGATAAACATGAAAGGGGTAGCAGAAGTTTCATTTTCGTTTTTTAAAAAGCTTCGTACGATTTTTTTTCGCAAAGTTATTGCATTTTTTGCTAAAAAAAGACAAATCTTGGAAAATGCAACGTGACTCAAGAACTATAGGGTTTGAGAGGAAATGTCAAAGATGTAAAAAGTTGCGTGAGCTTATACCGGATTGCCTGGAATTTTTTCAGAATTTTCCTTTGAGATTTTTTTGGACTATTTTCGCTCGAAACTCTGATGAGTAGGATGGTTTAACTCGAAAAGTATGGAATCCTAACTCCGAGTTTGAGCCAAAAAAAAATCGAAAGAAAATTCTGAAAAAATTCAAGGGATTTTAAAATCGAAAATTAAAAAAGTTTTTCTTTTTGATATTTTGTCCTAAACGCCATACTTTTCGAGTTAAGCCACCCTGCGCATCAGAGTTTCGAGCGAAAATAGTAAAAAAAAAAATCTGAAAGGAAAATTTTGAAAAAATTCCAGGTGATCCAGCATAAATATATGCAACTTATTACATCCTTGACATTTCCTCTTAAACCCTATAATTCTTGAGTTACGTGACATTTTCCAAAATTTGTCTTTTTTAGCAAAAAAAATGAAATAACTTTGCGAAAAAAAATCGTACGATACTTAACAAAAAACGAAAATGGAGCTTCTGCTATCCCTTTCAAGTTTATCATGGATAAAAATGAAAAAAAAAAAAATGTTCCACAAGTTATACGCCCAATTCTCGATGATCGAAAAATCGCCGAAAAACGGTCACGTAAAAAAGTGCGTACCGGGTCGAAAAAAAATCATAAAAAATATTTCAAAAAAGCAAAACAAAGCTGAATTTGTGCCCTTCAAAACGCCGTTCGTAAAATTTTGTTATCTTTTTTTTTGGCCGAACTATCTAGCTTTTAGTGCGGCAAGAAATATGGACTGGTGTATCCAAACCATTTGAGCGGTACTGTACTTCATAGCCCTAGGGATTTTGGTTTGCTCATGACACATAGGCAGACTAGCTTGAGCCTAACTTTGGTCAGTTCTAATCTACTTTCCTCTTGCGCTCTTGCGTTACAAGAAATCCCAGTTTGCCGATGATCCGAGGGGTCATTTCCCAGGGAAAAAAACCAGTTGGAGGAATCTTGTCAGGTTGTCAGGCTGAAGCAAACCTGGCCTTGGAACGTCATGAAGACGATTGGTGACTGAACGATGCCAGGCAGGATGACATTATGTTGGAAGATGGCAGTTAGCTTCGCAATCTACCAAAATGGAAGCGTTTCCAAGCCAGATGAACGCATTTCTAGTCTTCACAGCTCTCCTTACACGGCTGTCTTCGTTATAACCAGAAGCAATAGTCTGCCGGGTAAGTATTACCTCTGGCGAGCGAATCTGACGGACACGCTCTCTCCCCATTTGATCCGAGCCACCCCTCGCCTCCTTCTAATCCCCCTTCACTGAGGGGAAACCTTCTTGTCTCATCTCTCCCTCGAATTACAAATAGTCCTAGAAACAACTGTCCCGCTCGGTCCATCCCTTCGAAGCCACATGCCTTCCATTTGCGGTTCAACTGACACATCGCCCTCCCCCCTCTCCTCTCATCGCACGTTTTCATATCTTACTTCTCATCCCTAAGAACTCGCTAAACGACACGTGGAAAATCTTCATGATCCTGGCCCGATGTCGACAGCGTTCCAGCGAGACGTCGTCACCCCCGCTGAAGGGTGAAAGTTCCTTGATGAGTTTTGGTTTGTTCGGGTCTGCAGCCTGTCACAATTTGGATAATGGGCCGTGGTCTGTCAAAAGTGACACGTGATCGTTCAACCTCTTCTACCCAACCTTCAACGGATACACCAGTGGAAATTTCTTATCGCACTAAAATTTACATAGCGGCCTCAAAAATAAAGATAATTGAATTTCCCAAGGGGCGTTTCAAAGAGGACAAATTTACCTTCATTTTGCTTTTTTTCAAAATTTTTTATGATTTTTTTTCACCCTGCTACGCACTTTTGAACGTGGCTGTTTTTTTTGGCTGTCGAAAATTAACTGCAAAGTTTGTGGAAATTTTTTTTCTCATTTGTTTCCACGGTAAACGTAAAAAGGATGTCAAAACCTATATTTTTGTTTTTTCGAAAGTCTCGTACGATTTTTTTTCTCCCCAGTATTGCATTTTTAGCCAAAAAAGACATGTTTTGGAAAAAAAAGGCGTAATCGAAGAACTATAGGGTTTCAGAGGAAATGTCAAGAGGGTAAAAAGTTGCATGGCTTCACGCTGGAGTGGCTGGAATTTTTTCCGAATTTTTTTTTTGACATTTTTTGTTTTTTCACCCTTTTTGGTTGGAGCTTTCATGGGTGGAGAGGCTCCACTTGAGAATAATGGGCTCTAGGACAATATATTACGAATGAAAATTTCTTGACATCTTTATTTTTAATTAAGTACAATTTTTTTATTAAAAAAAAATTCATTTTAATTTTCATAAATGATCTAATCTTGATCGTCAATCTGATCCAACCGCAAGTGATGTGTTCCTGGTTAGGAATCTTTCCTCCAATCTTTTTATCACCTTCGCGACTAGACTCCTCCACAATCTGCGCATCTCGTATCTTCGAAAAAAAAAAAAAAAAAAAAAAAAACATCGTGATTGAAGGCCGCAACGAGTCTTCAATCATGAATACCACAACAAGGGTCTTCAATCATGCAGAGGTTGACCAAATCAGCTCGCTTCATTCGACACAATCCAATCATTACTAGCTCTCCAACCTTCACATCCATTAGTACGGGCAACCAATTTAAATAAATCCAATTGGTAGTCCAAACGCATGTCCAATTTCAGCCTACATCGACGTATGTGACTCGACGGATCTGAGCACCAAATCAATGCATCCGTCCATCAATGCATCTTGGTGTTCAACACCTATAAGTGCACATCCACGATGACACGTAGCTGCCCGGCCAATTGCCTTTCGAGAAATCAATGTCTCAGCCTCATCAATCATCACCAGTGTTGGGCTTTGATCAATTAAATTTTTTTATCAATTCATCAATTGACTAAAAAAGTAATCGCAATGAGCATTAATTGCAATTAACTATTAATTGCATGTTTCAATTAATTTATTTGGATTAATCTATGTTAAGGCCGGATCCTGAATTAGAAGGTCCAAAAAATCGATTTTTTTTTAATTGTTTAAATCTATTCCTGATGTATCTAAGAATGTCTAGACAAAGTTTCATAGCCCAATTCGAAATATTTCCAAAGATACAGCACTGAACGTAGTGGAGTGTCGAGCAGGTATACGGGCGTTCGGGCAGTTAGGGCGCCCGTTTTCTCGAGTTTTCGTTTTTACGATTTTTCTAATTTGGCGTACCTGATTACAAAAAAACTAGAAGTCCAATCGAAACAAGCCAAAGCTTGTTCGCTTCAGTATCGTTTTCTTTTCTATTTGAACTAAAAATATTGTCGAAAAAAAAATTCTTAACAATTTTTTTAGCAAGTTGAAATAATTTTTTTTTTCACAAAAAGCACATTTTCTACTTCAAACCCGAAAAAACATTCAAATTTCAAAAAAAAATTCGTTTTTTTTTAGTTCATATAGAAGAAAAATATGTCACAATTAAAATGGTTTTTGGTTTTTTTGTTTCAGATGAAAATTACGAGCTCCATTTGTCACGCCGCATGGAAACAGCAGTGGCACGAATGTGCATAAAAATCGGTTGCCTGTTGATATTTTTCTTTAAAAAAAATTGTTTTCTTATGTTCGGACATGTAATAAAATAATCTGAGTCTTTCGCTAAACTTGCTTTTTTTTTACCCGAAAAAAATTCCTCAAAATATCGATTTTTCGAACCAGCTAATTCAGGATCCCGCCTTAATTGCAACTCGCAATTAAAACGATTGCAATCAACTTTTTTTTAAATTGTTCTAAGCAACAATTAAAACTAACAATTAACGTATTTAACATTACAGACATCGAATACGACGTGTTTGGGTTTGGATTTTGTAGGCTTACCTACAAAATCCAAACCTGTACAATAATTACTTTTAATTTGTTAGTTTTTAATCAAATACACGAAAAACTATTGAAAATTTATTAGTTTCTAATTGTGGAAAGTCACCATTAACTATTGATTAATTGTTAATAGTGACTTTCCAAAAAAAAAAGTGTCCAAAAATTCGAAAAAAAAAAAAACATACCAAGCTCTCGCGGTTAACCGAGAATAAGTGAATCAGTTCACGTTGTGTGAAAAACTATTTACCGAGTAAAGAAAGAACGTCAGACGAGTCGAGGGATAGCCCGAGCTCAAGAGCTATTCTTTCCGCACGTCAAGGCGAGCGCTTTTGGTCCAACAAATTCTCCAGTGAATTTCACGGACTCGCCCCACTCGTTACATCGACTTCCTGCGGGAATTTTTTTTTTTTTTTTTTTTTTTTCTTTTTTCATCCCTCGTCCCCTTCGTCTTCGTTAGTGAACAATTAAGTTGGCAGGCAACGGGTAAGCTCGAGCGATTTTACTCCCACGTTTTACGGTACGTGTGACCACGATCGACGATACCGATCGAACGATTTTTTTTTTTTTTTTTTTTCCCCTCGATCCCTTTTTCCTCGAAGCAACGAATTCAAATTGAAATCACGTCACGCGAGAGCGGCCGATATTTATTCGAAAAATCGTCGAGCAATTTCGGCGAGGCGACGAAATTAATTTCGCTCGGATTTAAGGAGAATTTTTTTTTTTTTTTTTTTTTTTTTTTTTCGTTGAGTTTTTCGACAAATTTGGAAGTTTCAAAAATTTGAATTAACTCAATTTTTTTTATTTAAACGATCTTAAGTTAAAATCCACTTTCCGTGAATTTAAATTTCAACGTCCTGTAGATTTGAATGACCTGGAGTTTGAATCTCGCGATCTTAAATTACAATTAAAACGTACTTAAGTAAAAATAACCTCAAGTTTAAATCTGGCGAGCTTGAATGAAAAAATTTAAACGTCCTTAAATAAAAATAACCTCAAGTTTAAATCGGGCGAGCTTGAATGAAAAAATTTAAACGTCCTTAAATTAAAATGACCTCCAGTCAAATCCTGGCGTCCTGAATTTTTAAGGACGTTGACAATTTATAACGTCCTTAAATTATTTATACGATCTTGAGTTTAAATCTTGGCGACCTTAAATCAAATTGACCTAAAGTTTAAACCTGGCGACCTTGATTGAAAATTAAAACGTCCTTAAATTAAAGTGACCTTAAGTTAAAAGTTACCGACCTTATCTTTAAAAAAATTTAAACGTCCTTAAATAAAAATAACCTCAAGTTTAAATCTGGCGAGCTTGAATGAAAAAATGTAAACGTCCTTAAATTAAAATGACCTCCAGTCAAATCCTGGCGTCCTAAATTTTTAAGGACGTTGACAATTTATAACGTCCTTAAATTATTTATACGATCTTGAGTTTAAATCTTGGCGACCTTAAATCAAATTGACCTAAAGTTTAAACCTGGCGACCTTAAATTAAATTGACCTAAAGTTTAAACCTGGCGACCTTGATTAAAAATTAAAACGTCCTTGAATTAAAGTGACCTTAAGTTAAAAGTTACCGACCTTATCTTTAAAAAAATTTAAACGTCCTTAAATAAAAATAACCTCAAGTTTAAATCTGGCGAGCTTGAATGAAAAAATTTAAACGTCCTTAAATTAAAATGACCTCCAGTCAAATCCTGGCGTCCTAAATTTTTAAGGTCGTTGACAATTTATAACGTCCTTAAATTATTTATACGATCTTGAGTTTAAATCTTGGCGACCTTAAATTAAATTGACCTAAAGTTTAAACCTGGCGACCTTAAATTAAATTGACCTAAAGTTTAAACCTGGCGACCTTGATTAAAAATTAAAACGTCCTTAAATTAAAGTGACCTTAAGTTAAAAGTTACCGACCTTATCTTTAAAAAAATTTAAACGTCCTTAAATAAAAATAACCTCAAGTTTAAATCTGGCGAGCTTGAATGAAAAAATTTAAACGTCCTTAAATTAAAATGACCTCCAGTCAAATCCTGGCGTCCTAAATTTTTAAGGACGTTGACAATTTATAACGTCCTTAAATTATTTATACGATCTTGAGTGTAAATCTTGGCGACCTTAAATTAAATTGACCTAAAATTTAAACCTGGCGACCTTAAATTAAATTGACCTAAAGTTTAAACCTGGCGACCTTGATTAAAAATCAAACGTCCCAAAATTAAAGTGACCTTAAGTTAAAAGTTACCGACCTTATCTTAAAAAAAAATCAAACGTCCTTAAATTAAAATGTTACCTCAAGTTGAAATTTGCTGACCTCACGTGTAAATTGAAATGTCCTTAATTTTTAATACAATGACCTTAAATTTGAACGATCTCAAATTTACATTTGAATCATTTAATTGGAAATTAATCAGGCGTTAGAAAAATCTCGAGAAATAAATTGCCCCCCCCCCCCCCCGTCTGTCTATCAAATACAGAAAATGGAAGTAAGCAACATAGAGGGGGGGGCGGGGGTGAGAGGGGGTGAGGGTAGATAGAGAGACCGCAAAGAGCATTCACAAAGATGCGCTCCCTTTCGTCTTTGTCTCTCGTCGATCGATCGCAGGAAACGCACTCACTTCGAAGTGGTACTCGGACCACTTTGCGCAGCATTCGCGAGTCTCGCCTCATCGACTCTTCGCGTCACTCGCTGTCCCATCGCTACGAGACTCATCCGAGCAAATGCAAAGTTTGTATAGAGCACGGTGTCTCGTTCGAGTCGTTTCGCAATTTGCACCAAAGTATTTCAGTCCCTCGGGCAACGAGAGCGATGTGAGAGTGGGAGGGGGAAGATCCTCGTTGCAAATAAGAATTTTCTTATTGATTTTGCAATAAATTTACAGAGCTCGAACCCAAACAAACCCAAACAAAGGGAAAATAATTTTTTGAAAAAAAAAAAATTCTTTTTTTATTTTGTTTTTTATTTTATTTTATTTTGAAAAAAAAAAAATCTATTTTATTCCTCGTTGCGAATAAGAATTTTTTTATTGATTTTGTAATAAATTTACAGAGCTCGAACCCAAACAAAGCGAAACTAATTTTTTGAAAAAAAAAAATTCTTTTTTTATTTTGTTTTTTATTTTATTTTATTTTGAAAAAGAAAAAAAAATTTATTTTATTCCTCGTTGCAAATAAGAATTTTCTTATTGATTTTTTAATAAATTTACAGAGCTCGAACCCAAACAGACCCAAACAAAAGGAAACTAATTTTTTGGAAAAAAAATCTTTTTTTAATTTAATTTTATTTTATTTTGAAAAAGAATTCTACTTTATTTGGAAAATAAAGTTCTATTTTATTTTAAAAATAAAATTCTATTTTATTTTGAAAATAAAAGTCTATTTTATTTTAAAAATAAATTTCTATTTTATTTTTAAAAATAAAATTCTATTTTATTTTTAAAAATAAAAGTCTATTTTATTTTCAAAATAAAAGTCTATTTTATTTTCAAAATAAAAGTCTATATTATTTAAAAAATAAAATTCTATATTATTTTAAAAATAAAAGTCTATTTTATTTTTTAAATGCAGTTTTATTTTATTCAAAAAATAAAATGTTCTTCCATTTTAAAGATAAAATTTAATTTTATTCGAAAATTTTTATTTTATTTTGTTTCAAAAATAGAATTTGATTTAATTTAAAAAATATAACTTTATTATATAACTAAGTAAATTATTTTTTTTTTCAAATGAAATATCATTTTATTCTTAAAATAAATCTTTTTAAAACTTTGTTTATTTTTTTATTTTGAAAAAAAAACCAAAGAATTTTCAACAAAAAAAAAATTAAAGCGTCCAGAATTATTTCCACTAGCGGTACCTGTGAATATTTACGTGTAGACTCATAACCGGAAGTCATCGTGTCCGCTCGTCTTTGCGCCAAGCGCCGTTGGCCCTCGCGTAGTAATCTTGAACGCAATATCGCGTGCACACAGCCTCGGATACACTCATTTTCCCAGCTTGGGAATTGTCTCTCCTCTTTTTATTTTTATTATTTTTTAACATTTTATTTTTTTATTTTTTTATTTGTCTTCGGCGAAAATGGCCGACAGTGTTTTCATCCCTCTTCCCACTGCCCCGGTGTTACGACACAATGCACAATTGCGTTTGCCCTCGAGCGTTCCGAAAGACACATTCTCGTAGGAGGAAAAAAAAAAAAAAAAAAGAAGAAAAAGAAAAAAAAAACTTCGTCCAATTTGTCGGTTCGTATTTTTGCCGCTAGATGGCCAAGCGCTGGCGCGGCGCTCGCGTTTGACACTGCGAGCTCTAACCGGGGAAGCAAAAAGTCGTGTTTTCAAAGTGACTCGTGGAAAATGTCTCAGCTCTCGTTACGACACAATGCACAATTGCGTTTGCCCTCGAGCGTTTCCGAAAGACACATTCTCGTACGAGAAAAAAAAAAAAAAAAGAAGAAAAAAAAATTCCTTCAATCTCGTTGGTTCGTACTTTTGGCCGCTAGATGGCCAAGCGCTGGCGCGGCTCTCGCGTTTGACACTGCGAGCTCTAACCGGGGAAGCAAAAAGTCGTGTTTTCAAAGTGACTCGGGAAAATTTCTCAGCTCTCGTTTCATTCGTGAAGTTTCCTCGTTCCGGCCAATCTCCAACCCGCGACTTTTTTTTTTTTTTTTTTTTTTTCCAATTATTCTTCTTACTTGTGCAATCCAGAAAATTCATACGAGGAGATGCCTTTGGATACTTCCGGTTCGGGGAAGAAGCCTTTGTACCTTCTTCGTTTTTTTTTTTTTTTTTTTTTTTTTTTTTTCTTCCGTTTTACGTATTCCCGAGTGAATAATTTCGTGCCGTAGACGCGACGAGTTCTTTGAGAGAGCAATTTTAATTCGCGTCCTTTTTTCTCGGTCCCGAGGAATTCGTTACAAAAACAGGCGAACCGTGGGAGCAAAAAAAAAAAAGGCAAGAAGAAGAAAACAAAGAACAATAAAGAGAAGGAAGGAAAGTTAAGAAAAAAAAAAAAAAAAAAAAAACTTAATGCGAAACTGGAGACACGAGGCTAGAGAGAGAGAGTTAAGGGGAGTGGAAAATCTTGGAGTGACGTTCCACCTGCTTAGCCGGAGGTGGAACATCTTCCTTCCGCACTTCTTGACGTCCTGGAAAAAAAAAATTCCTCAACGTCGTTACTCCGTACACGTGTTTTTCCGACGACCTGACTTCTTCGCTTTCGTTTTTTTTCTCCTGTTTTCTTTTTTTTTTAATTGTTATTATTTTTTTTAATTTATTACACGCAGAGGTTTGTTTTTTTTTTGCTCTCTTCCGGTGGTGCGAAGGAATATCTTAGAAAATAAATATCTTCAATATTTATTTAAGGTCGGCTGCGTTCAACTTGAGGTCATTTTAATTTAAGGACGTTCCAATTTTAATTTAAGGTCGGCAGACTTCGACTTAAGGTCATTTTAATTTAAGAACGTTCCAATTTTAATTTAAGGTCGGCAGACTTCGACTTAAGGTCATTTTAATTTAAGGACGTTCCAATTTTAATTTAAGGTCGGCAGACTTCGACTTAAGGTCATTTTAATTTAAGGACGTTCCAATTTTAATTTAAGGTCGGCAGACTTCGACTTAAGGTCATTTTAATTTAAGGACGTTCCAATTTTAATTTAAGGTCGGCAGACTTCGACTTAAGGTCATTTTAATTTAAGAACGTTCCAATTCTAATTTAAGGTCGGCAGACTTCGACTTAAGGTCATTTTAATTTAAGGACGTCCCAATTTTAATTTAAGGTCAGCAGACTTCGACTTAAGGTCATTTTAATTTAGGGACGTTCCAATTTTAATTTGAGGTCGGCAGACTTGAACTGAAGGTTATTTTCATTTAATTCTCCTCTAAGAAAAAAACATCCTTTTAGGGGTTAATTCAAAATCAACCCCTAAAAGGATTTTCAAATCAACTTGAAACTCGGTCAAAGTATTCGTCTATATAAATAATTTAAAAAAAACGCATATTTTAGGATATATTAAAACAACCCCCAAATAGGGGTGCAACGAGGTGTTGCAGTTTGTATGGGAAAATCGAATTTCATTGAGATAAATCTGGGAACCTTAAATTAATATGACCTAAAGTTTAAATCTACGGACTTTGAATAAAAATATGAACGTCCTTAAATTGAAATGACCTCGAGGAGAAATCGGCCGAGCTTGAATTTAAATTTAAACGTCCTTAAGTTAAAATGACCTTAAGTTAAAATCTGGTGACCTCGAATTGAAATTTCAATGATTCAACATTTATATTTTAATTCGAGGTCACCTGATTTCAGCTTAAGGTCATTTTAATTTAACGACGTTTAAATTTTAATTCAAGGTCGGTCGATTTCAACCTCGAATTAACACTTAAATTATTTGAACCGTCATCTTCAATTCAATGAGCACAAATTTTAATTACCTCAATTTTTTATTTATTCAAACGACCTCAAGTTAAAATCCGCTAACCTTAAATAAAAATTTGAACGTCCTTAAATTTAAATGAACTTGAGTTCAAACATCGCGATCGAAAATTAAAATTTGAACGTTCCCACAAGTTTAAGTCTGACGACCATGAATAAAAATTTAAACGTCCTTAAATTAGAATGACCTTAAGTTGGAGTACGCCGACCTTAAATATAAAATTTAGATATTTACGTGAGGTTTTTTTTTTCATCGACCGTCTTCACCGTTCGCATAAAATTTACATTTAAAAAAAAAACAGTTTTTCAACACCTAAAATTTCCTCCTACAAAACCCCATCAATTTAAGGGTTGATTCAAAATCAACCCCTAAAATGATGAAAAGGAATGAAATGGAATGAAATAGTTCAAATGGAAGATTGAATTCCCTGCATGTATCAACTCGAAACTTGATACAAATATTCTTCAAAGCAAATAACAAAACCCCTATTTTGAAAATTTTCAAAACAACCCCAAATAAGGGGTAAGCCCCGATAAAAAGTTTCCACGTCCCAAATTCCACATTCACAAATAAAAGTACAACTACCAAAAATATTTATCCGGAAAATAGGAGAAAAAAAAACGCAACAACGACCACCAAATCAATAAAAGAATGAAAAAAAAATGAATTCTTCAAAAGTCCAAAAAAAACCACAATAATAATAATAATAACAAAATAATAAAGATAATAAGAGCCGGATTTGCGCCCTGAATCTCGCTGACCGATGTCACTCGGATTGCCCGACAGTTATGAAGCACGGGGTGTGGGGGTGGGTGGGGGGGGGGGGGGGCAAGTCAACGGTTAAAATTACCATGCGTGAGCTTGACGACCCACCCCTCTTCAGAGGGATCCGCGAAAGGCGACGTTCGCGAATACGGGAGGTAAAACTCGCCCGTACCAAAATATATACACGCTAGTGTATAACCGTGATCCTCACGCGCCGAGTTCTCGGTTTAATTTCCGGTAGCAAACCCCCCACCCCCGCCCCCGCCCCCCAGTGGCCCCACCCCCGCTCTCGCACAGTGGATATCACCCCGTATATCCTCGTACCAACTGTATGTTTTACGTAGAATGTAGATAACGTAATCCGGTGAACGTAGCGAACATAGACGGTCGGGGGGGGGGGAGTTTGGGGGCGTCTGGGGGGATCTGGGGGCGTCTGGGAGGTCTGGGGGGGGGGGTTCGTTTCGGACTGGGAGGACACAGAAAGAGGCTTGTGCATCGAAGCATCCAACAATTTTGTCGAGCTTCCTGCCTCGCTACTGGGGGTCCATTCTATTAGAGAGAGAGAGAGAGAGAAAGAGAGAGGGGGGTAGGGGGATGACATTTCTATGCATATTTTGTTTGTTACTTTCCGACATATTTTTCCGTTGTCCAAGTTTCCTGGGATACCAAATTCACAATAATTGTTATAATAATACCAAATACAATAATTGTTAATGCCGTAAGGAAACTGGGGTGTCCATCGGGGGGGGGGGGGGGGGGCACTGGGCGAATGCAACAACGGAGGCAACAGAAGTAGTGTCGAAACCCTCGTGTGCCTAACATTATTGTTCCGGTTTCGATTAAAATCGAGCCCAACCCCTCCGGGGGTAGATGAATGTTGCCCAGTGCAAACTGAGAAAGTGTGTTGGTCGAAGCAATAAAGTGATTATATTTAAAAAAAGATAATAATTATAGTAATAATAGTAAGAGTAATAAGTAATAATAAGTAGTAATAAAGTAATAATAGAAAGTAGTGTAGTGTAACAATAGTAAGTAGTAATAGAGTATTAACAGTAAGAGTTATAATAGTAGTAAAAAGAGTAATAATAGTAGTAATAATATAGTGATATAATAGTAAGTAGCGTAGTGTTATAATAGTAAGTAGTGAGTAATAATAGTATGTAGTAATAGAGTAATAATAGTAAGCAATAGTAAATAGTAATAGAGTAATAACAGTAAGGATTATAATAGTAGTAATAGAATAATAACAGTGAGAGTTATAATAGTAAGTGGCGAGTAATAATGGCAAGTAGTGTGTAATAATGGTGAGTATTGACTAATAATAGTAAGTCAAAATAAAGTAATAACAGTAAGAGTTATAATAGTCGGAATAGAGTAATAATAGTAAGAAGTGTTGTGTAATAATAGTAAGTAATGTAGGTAATAATGTAGTGTAATAATAATAGTAGTAATAATATAGTGATATAATAGTAAGTAGCGTAGTGTTATAATAGTAAGCAGCGAGTAATAATAGTATGTAGCAATAGAGTAATAATAGTAAGCAATAGTAAATAGTAATAGAGTAATAACAGTAAGGGTTATAATAGTAGTAATAGAGCAATAATAGTAAGTAGTGTAGTGTTATAATAATAAGTGGTGAGTAATTATAGTATGTAGTAATAGAGTAATAACAGTGAGAGTTATAATAGTTAGTGGTGAGTAATAATGGTAAGTAGTAATAGAGTAATAACAGTAAGAGTTATAATGGTAAGTAATGTGTAATAATGGTGAGTATTGAGTAATAATAGTACGTCAAAATAAAGTAATAACAGTAAGAGTTATAATAGTCGTAATAGAGTAATAATAGTAAGTAATGTAGTGTAATAATAGTAAGTAGTGACTAATAATTGTAAGTAATAGTGAATTAATAATAGTAAGTAGTGAGTAATAGTAACGAATGTAAAAAGCCAGTGATAATCGGCTTTTTACATTCATAATAAAGTTTAATCGGCTTGCGTTGAGTTCGCGAGAATTTTTTTAGATTTTTTTTTTTTCGAAATTGTTGTCCTCACCTATTTTCGGTAAAAAATCAGATGATTTAATTACCTTAATTCGAGGAAAAAATCGTGCGCGTAAGTGCGTGTGTGCGTGCGTGCGTGTGTGTGTGTGTGTCCGTGCGCGTAAGTGCGTGCGTGTAAGTGCGTGCGTGCGCGTAAGTGCGTGTGTGCGTGCGTGCGCGTAAGTGCGTGCGTGCGTGCGTGCGCGTGAGTACGTGCGTGCGTGCGTGCGCGTGACTGCGTGCGTGCGTGCGTATGCGTAAGTGCGTGCGTGCGTGCGTGCGTGTGGGTGTGTGTGTGTGTGTGTGTGTGCGTGCGTGCGTGCGTGCGTGCGCGTACATGCGTGCGCGTAAGTGCGTGCGTGTGGGTGTGGGTGTGTGTGTGTGTGTGTATGTGTGTGTGTGTGTGTGTGTGTGTGTGTTTGTGTGTGTGCGTGCGTGCGTGCGTGCGTGCGCGTACATGCGTGCGTGTGGGTGTGTGTGTGTGTGCGTGCGTGCGTGCGTGCGTGCGTGCGTGCGTGCGTGTGGGTGCGTGCGCGTGTGCGTGCGTGCGTGCGTGTGGGTGCGTGCGTGTGGGTGCGTGCGTGCGTGCGTGCGTGCGTGCGAGCGTGCGTGCGTGCGTGCGTGCGTGCGTGCGTGTGGGTGTGTGTGTGTGCGTGCGTGCGTGCGTGCGTGTGGGTGCGTGCGTGCGTGCGTGCGTGTGTGTTGTATGGACGCATGGACAGGGAGAAAATTCAATGAAGAGGAATGAAGATACGGGCGGCGAATACAAAAGCCCGGCAGTACACCGAATTCAATGGTGCATCGTCGTCCCTTGGTGAGCTTGCGGAACGCTTCCAATCAACCAATTCGAACGATTTGCTGATTCGTCTATGCAACTCACGTTCCCACGCCCCAACCGAATTTTCCTATATACTATATATATATATATATATATATGTACAACGACGTACGCGGTTTGGCCCGAAAATAAAAAGGGCGTAAATTTGAGTAGTTTCCTCGACCCCTCAATCCCAGCCGTATGTTGACTCGCTTGATTTCGTCCTCCTCTTTCCACCCGCGCGCCCGATCTCCCGCCCGTCGTTCGTTCGTTCGAAAGTGGGGAAAAAAATGTTTCGAAAAAATGGGAATTTTGAGAATGACGATTTTTGGATAATTGTTTTACGGGAAAACTATAGCGGTTCTATGTTTTTTTTTTCTTTTTTTTTTTGAGCTTGAACGGGCAGAATATTTTTGTAAAATATTTATATAAATATTTTTTTAAAATAATTTATATAATTTTTTTTTTCAATAATTTAATAAACCCAAACAAAACCCAATAAATATTCGAGAATATTCTTGAAAAAAAAAAAAAAATCAATATAAATTTGGAGAATGAGTAGAGCGCGAAGAAACTTTTAATTTTGGGAATAATGATTTTTCGAAAATATTTTCACGAATAACACTATTAATCGTTGATTAATACGTATACAATTAATTAACAAATTAATAAGGAATAACGAAAAAAATAATTTTCAATTTTCCATATTTTTCATGGATTTTCCAAAAATACGGAAAACATTAGAAATTCGATATTCTTGAAAAAAAAAAAAGAAAAAAAAAGAAACAATAATCAATACAAATTCGAGAGATGAGTAGAGAGCAAAAAAAAAAAAATTCCTAATTTTGAGAATATTGATTTTTCGAAAATATTTTCACGAAAAACGATTAATAAATAATTAATATGTATATAATTACTCAACTAATTAATGACGAATAAAAAAAAATTATTTTTAAATTATTTACCGTAAAATTCAATATTCCGAAATATTCTTCACAAAATAAAAAAAAAACGGAATAACCAATATAAATTCGAAGGGATGAGTAGAGAGCAAAAAAAAAAGACTCCGAAATTTGAGAATAATGATTTTTCGAAAATGTTTTTTTTTTCGAAAATTTTCGAAAATCTGGAAAATAAAATATCTTTTTTTTTTTTCAAAGAGTCGTAAGAGCTTCGAGGGAAAAAAAATTGATCTAAATGTTTTTTCAACAATCGTAAGAGAGCAGGCAGGGGTGGTTTAAAAAAATAAATAAAAAAAAAATGTTCACCACGAGCCACACAATAGTAAAACATTTTTTTTTTGCGCTTCGTTCTCGAGCTCGAAAAGTGACATTATTTCTGTGTCACGTTGCACGGGGGGCGGGCAACGTTTTCTGCGTGACGCCACACGTCACGAAATGCTATTGCAATAACCGCGATCAATCATATACTCGCGACTTTCTGCCCGCATACGAAATCCTCGGCCTCCCTGACCAACCCTTTTACGTGTGGTCGGAGGTAAAATTTTATTTTTTATTTTTGTTAATACATTTGCTTTTTGTTTAATTAAAAAAGATGAGAACGCGAAACTGACGCGACGAGAAATCGCGAGCAGGTCGCGCGTTAAAAAAAAAAAACTACTAACAATCCCTCGCTGAACTGGAGCCTTGAAAAAAAATTAATTTCTCTATTTTTTACTCTCAATTATTCGATCGTCGATTTATTTCGCACCCTGGTAGAGGAAACTGGGCGTGAACAAAAAATAATTGCTTTCGAAAGTATGGTGAAAATGTGGATGGAATGTTTCGGCCCGTCGAAAAATGACAATAAAACTATGAGAAAAAAAAAATTCTGCATACGTGTGCGATTTTTTTTTTTTTTTGCGTATAAACAATTTAATTGGTTTTTTTTTTAAGGACTTGTTGTTTATATTTTCCTACATTTTTTAGTTATATTTTCATCATGTGCTAACATTAATTATTCGTATAATTGTTATTAACATTGAAATTACGAAATTGATAATTTTATAATAATGATTGATTGGAAGGATTAGGAATTTTTATGAAAATTGATTCAACAATTGTTATAAATCTTACAAATACACAATTAATGTTTTTGTCAGTAATTAGGAATTTTGATTGATAAAAAAAATAAAGAATTAATAAGAATTTCAATGGAAATAAAATTAAGAATATGAATTATAATGAAAATAAAATTAAGAATATGAATTTGGTTGGAAATAAAATTAAGAATATGAATTTTAATGGAAATAAAATTAAGAATATGAATTTTAATGGAAATAAAATTAAGAATATGAATTTTAATGAAAATAAAATTAAAAATATGAATTTTAATGGAAATAAAATTAAGAATATGAATTTTAATGGAAATAAAATTAAGAATATGAATTTTAATGAAAATAAAATTAAGAATAGGAATTATAATGAAAATAAAATTAAAAATATGAATTTAAATGGAAATAAAATTAAGAATATGAATTTTAATGGAAATAAAATTAAGAATATGAATTTTAATGGAAATAAAATTAAGAATATGAATTTTAATGAAAATAAAATGAAAAATATGAATTTTAATGGAAATCAAATTAAGAGTATGAATTTTTATGGAAATAAAATTAAGAATATGAATTTTAATTGAAATAAAATGAAGAATATGAATTTTAATGGAAATAAAATGAAGAATATGAATTTTAATGGAAATAAAATTAAGAATCTGAATTTTAATGGAAATAAAATTAAGAATATGAATTTTAATGAAAATAAAATTAAGAATATGAATTTGAATGGAAATAAAATTAAGAATATGAATTTTAATGGAAATAAAATTAAGAATATGAATTTTAATGAAAATAAAATGAAAAATATGAATTTTAATGGAAATCAAATTAAGAGTATGAATTTTTATGCAAATAAAATTAAGAATATGAATTTTAATGGAAATAAAATTAAGAATATGAATTTTAATGGAAATAAAATTAAGAATATGAATTTTAATGGAAATAAAATTAAGAATATGAATTTTAATGAAAATAAAATTAAGAATATGAATTATAATGAAAATAAAATTAACAATATGAATTTTAATGAAAATAAAATTAAGAATATGAATTTGAATGGAAATAAAATTAAGAATCTGAATTTTAATGGAAATCCATTTTCCACAAGCTTTGCAGTTAATTTTCGACGGCCAAAAAATGGCCGAAAAATGTCCACGTTCAAAAGTGCGTACCGGGGCGGAAAAAGATTGTAGAGAATTTTCTAAAACAAAAAGCAAAACAAAGGTAAGCTTGTCCTTTTCAAAATGCCACTTGGAAAATTCAGATATCTTTATTTTTGAGTCCGCTATCGAACTTTTAGTGCGGTAAGAAATTTCGACTAGTTTGCTCAAACTTTTGGCCGGCAGTGTATATATTCTCAATGGACATTGCGCAGACTCGTCGAAGGGCCATCAAGGACAGTGAACCCCCACCCTCTTACCACCCTGTTTCTCGCCCACACAACACAACCATTGACGGAGAGTGATTAATAAAGCTTCTCTTCGTGATAATCCAATGCCTCGACGCGTCGCCAGGTGTGCGTATAATTTATCAATTTCTCTTCTCTTTCGATTGACGTCGCACCTCTCTTTTTCTCACGTAGCTTGACGTACATTTCGTCGGGGCCGAGCGAATTGTTTGCAAAAAGGGCTCAACCATACAAGAAACACAAGGGTAGTTTTTCAATTAAAATTAGGTTCTGGTTTTTTTTTATGCGACGGTAGTTAAAATAACTCCGACGTATTGCTTTTATTTGATTTTTATTTTAGAAGGGTGACCGGACCTTATTTTCATTCGAAATAAGTGGAAAAATCCCTCGGGACGTCGGTGACCGGGAACCTTTTCCAATACACGGTCCACTAGTCTTTGAAAAACATGCGGGGTTGCCTAGACTAGTTATACGTCCCTTTCCGTTCCCTTGTAAAGCCTGGCCTGAGGCACGGGAGCACACCCCTTCTGAACGTAAAAGTAAACGAGATTGTCAATGGTAGACGAGTCATCTTCGGTGTGGGGCGATTCACACAACAGAATCATAACCGCATAATCTCGGATCATTTAGGGATATGTCCATCACGTGCACCTCGGAACCCTCGTGCCACCCCATATGGCCCTGTATACGGGATAATTCAAAACTCGCATCGGTCCTTCGAGGGATAGATGTATCGCGAAATTCCGAGAAGAAAAGTCCTTATCCGTTTTTCCGTAGGACGAACGGTTGTTTAGATATTGAGGAACGTGTGATCCGCCAATCAGATACGAGGATCGGGCCAAGCGCACGAAGAGGGGAGAGCTAGCCCCGCCCCTTACATCCCAACCGGTGCACGCAATTGGCCATCATTAATCGGTCGATGTTTCAACAACGGTGCATCGTAGCGAAAAACGGCTGAGGACTTTTCTATTCGAAATTTCGTGATCTATCTACTGTACAAGGTTTCGCAGAGTTCTCGTCGATATTTTGGATTGTGGGAGACTTTTTTCGAATTACTTATAGCCTGCTACTATGCAATTCATTCAAAGCAACGAACGCTGTGGAGATTCCCATTTTTGGATCATCCCGTACACGCAGCACAATCAATATCAACACTGAAGTACGGACGAGGATTCTGGGCGAGGGTCTCCTTCGAACATCACCCTCTGCGGACGGCTTTTACGAGTCAGGTGACTCCTGAAGCTTCCGTTGTACACTTTTCTACCCTCGGATCGACCCTATTCACAAAACCTCTAAAACACTCAGTAGTTTCATCACTTCTGAATTCTCTTGCTCTCTCTCTCTCTCTCTCTCTCTCTCTCTCTCTCTCTCTCTCTCTCTCTCTCTCTCTCTCTCTCTCTCTCTCTCTCTCTCTCTCTCGTATCCCTGAATACCTCGTTTCCCCTACTACGATGGCGAAGAGCTTTGACGCGTCAGGACGGGGTGACCCTTCACCCAGACCCACCCCATCCTCCACAGCTACCCTTGCCTAGCGCTATGACGTCATCGCACATGGCCTACTCTGCCTTTTATGAAATTTAACGAGTAGCGTGGTCGCGTGTCTCCAATTATAAGCGGGACTTCAGCAACACGGTAGTTTGATTTTGTTTGGGCTTGTTTGACATTAGCAACGCGGTAGTTCGGGTTCTTTGGGTTTTTCGGGTTTCTTTGGAGTTGCTTTGATATATTTGAGGTTCTTTCGATTTGCTTGGGTTGTCTGAGGTTCTTTGGATTTGCTTGGGTTGTCTGAGGTTCTTTGGATTTTTTTAGGATTGTATGGATTTTGTCGAGTTCCTTGATAGCTATTGCAACTACGATGGCGAACCCTGCGAATAGTTACATCTTTTTTATGACCCTCGCTGGATCATGACCACCCGCCGCCCCCCCAACATCTCCCCGACAAACAACAACAAATTCAATTTCCCAAAGAGAATGAATCTCGCCAAACTTTTGCAATGAAACTTTAGCCGGTGTGTATGTGCGCGCGCACACGTACACCGATCTTCCTCCTTCTTCTCGTTAGCGCGGAACCTCGACATCTTCAACTTCTATTTGCAAGGGATGCTGCGGGAGCCAATGCGAATGCCGCGAAATGTCAATTTAGTTGAGCTCGAAGAAAAAGGGGATTCCCGGCGAAGGGGGTTAAGGGTGGGGGAATAGAGGGTCGCGGAAGGGATGGAGCCTGGGCCACCGGAAGTAAGAACTCTTCATACGACCACCAACCGCGCGGTCCACTCATGAATATGCATACGGAATTGCCGAGCCGTATACGAAACTTTAAAAAGAAAGTCAGGAACTCGCCCACACCCTTCTCGCAACGGCAGTGGGGCCACGTAAATTCACGAGAAGTGGGGGGGAAAAAAAAAACGAGGAGGTAATAATGCAGCCGCCACTGCACAAACGCCACCAGTCATCTCAAGGACGCACGGATTTAAACCACCCCCGCCGTCCACTTTATTTTTTCTTTTTTTTTTTTCCTTCCTCCTGGAGGAAGTCCTTCTTTCGACATTTCAACGCTTCGAAATGGCGAAAAGTCACTGTCGTGAAATGTTTTCGGAGGTATGGAGACTTCTAGGGAAATTCAAAAACGCTTCTAGCTTGAAGAGAATTTAAAATATCGCGTTGAGATTTGTTTTTTTTTTTTTTTTCGACACGCGAAAAGAGTATCGTCGAAGTACTGTTGGAAATTAATTTGGCGAAAGACGGTTCCATTTGCAATTTTTTTTTTTTTTTTTCATTTTTCTAATTCGAAAAATGTGGGGATTTTGACTCACTCTGATTTGGAGACGTCGAAGTGATTTTTTTTTTGGCCAAATTGAGTGTCATCATCGATCATTGAAATTTTGGAAAATTTGCAATTTTGGTAAATTTGTTATTTTGGAAAATTTGCAGTTATCAAAAATTCGCAATTTTGGAGAGTTTGTAGTTTTGGAAAATTTGCAATTGCGCAAAATTTGGCGATTGTGGAAAATTTGCTATTTTGGAAAGTATGCAATTTTTGAAAAATTCGCAATGTTGGATAATTTGCAATGTTGGTAAATTTGCAATTTCTAGGAATTTGTAATTTTTTGAAATTTGCAGACATTTGTAGGTTTTAGAAATTTGCAATTTTCAGACATTTGCAAATTTCAGAAATTTTCAATTGTCAGACAAGTGCAATTTTTAGAAATTTGGAATTTTCAGACATTTGCAATTGTCAGACATGTGCAATTTTTAGAAATTAGGAATTTTTTAAAATTTGAAATTTTCAGAAATTTGCATGTTTAAAAGATTTGCAATTTTTAGAAATTTGCCATTTTTAGACATGGCAATTTTTAGAAATTTTCCATGTTTAGACATGGCAATTTTTAGAATTTTTAGAAATTTGCAAATTTCAGAAATTTTCAATTGTCAGTCAAGTGCAATTTTTAGAAATTAGGATTTTTTAGAAATTTGGAATTTTCATAAATTTGCAATTGTCATACATGTGCAATTTTTAGAAATAAGGAATTTTTTTAAATTTGAAATTTTCAGAAATTTGCATGTTTAAAAGATTTGCAATTTTTAGAAATTTGCCATTTTTAGACATGGCAATTTTTAGAAATTTGCAATTTCTAGACATGGCAATTTTTAGAAATTTGCCATTTTTAGACATGGCAATTTTTAGAAATTAACAATTTTCAGACATGGCAATTTTTAGAAATTCTGCAATTTTCAGACATGGCAATTTTTCGAAATTCTGCAACTTTTAGCCATGAAATTTTTTGAGAAATTTGCAATTAAAAGAACTTGTCAATTCTGGAATATTTGCGATGTAAAAAAAAATTGCAATTTTGGAATGTTTCCAATTCGGAAAGCTTGCTATTTTTTTTATTTTTTTTCAAATTTGCTATTTTCCAAACTCTGCATTATTATTTTAATCTGCAATTTTTTCAAAGATTTGGGACAAAATTGTAGCTTCTCCAATCTTCGAGTTATCGCTTGTTATTTATTTATTTATTTTTTTTCTTGTTTTTCATTTATATTTTCTCACAGATATATAAATGATCAAGGGCTTCTTGATACTTGCTAGGGTTAGTATTATTTTCCAAGCCCCGGGAAAGACATCCTCGGAAGGAAGTAGAAGGCTCACTACAGGATTGCGGACGATTCAGCTTTGGATTAGCCCCGGAAAGTACGGAAAGCGCTTCCGTTTTATGGAGTCTGCTGATCGAACACGAAAGTTTAAAGCTGTTTTTTCCGAAAAACGTAACTTTGACAAACAGTTTTACGCTCCCAAGGGGAAAAAAAAACACACCCACACACCGACAAAATTAGGCAACACGCGATAAATTATTTAACGCATTTTACAAACGCAAAAATAAATTCGTTATTTTTTTGTTTTTAAAGGATTTAAAAAATTTTTAATTATCACTTAAAAATAAATATATTTCCATTTATTTTGCATCGAATTACCTCGCGTATCATTAAATTCCAACTACGCGGGCAATTTCGAGTTCTCGTAGCTTCAAAATTTCCACGTTAATTATTTAACAAAACTGCTCCACCGTAACAGCCTCGACGCCATTTTGTTCGCATGCGGACTGGAAAATGGTGGTGTGTCACCGCGACCCTGGAAAATATTGAACCAACAGTTTCCCCGATTTTCAGCCACCGCGCTTCATTCCCTCGGTTTGATACATACTGCATTAACAATTTCAAATTCCCGTTGAATTATAGACGATGCTAAGAGAATATTTGTGAAAGCAGTGCGGGGATGGGAATGGGCGATGACATCAGGCCAACAAAATATACGATTTGCGAGGCTGGTATAAAAGCAAAAATCATTCACTGTCTCCCTCTCACTTCAATCCTATTCTGTCTTTACCGAGATTTCTCTGTGATTTTTTTATGATTTAATTCAAATAATGTGACTGGTAATTTATTTGATTTTGTACGATTTTTTTGGATTTTGCATAATTTCATTTGATTTTTTATGATTTTATTTGATTTAGTAATTTATTTATCTATTTATTCATTCATTCATTCATCCATTCATCCATTTATCCATCCATCCATTCATTCATTCATTCATTCATTCATTCATTCATTCATTCATTCATTCATTCATTCATTCGTTCATTCATTCATTCATTCATTCATTCATTCATTCATTCATTCATTCATTCATTCATTCGTTCATTCATTCATTCATTCATGTATTCATTCATTCATTCATGTATTCATTCATTCATTTATTTATTTATTTATTTATTTATGCATTCATTCATTTATTTATTTACTTATTTGTTTATTAATTTATTAATTAATTCATTCATTTATTCATTCATTCATTCATTCATTCATTCATTCATTCATTCATTCATTCATTCATTTATTCATTCATTCATGCATTCATTCATTCATTTATTTATTTATTTACTTATTCATTTATTGAATTATTTATTTATTTATTTATTTATTTATTCATTCATTCATTCATTTATTCATCCATACATTAATTCAATCATTCAATCATTCAATCATTCATTCATTCATACATTCATTCAATCATTCATTCATTCATTCATCTATTCATTCATTCATTTATTCATTTATTTATTCATTCATTCATTCATTCATTCATTCATTTATTTATTCATTCATTTATTTATTCATTCATTCATTTATTCATTCATTTATTCATTCATTTATTTATTCATGTATTCATTTATTCATTTATTAATGCATTAATTCATTCATTCATTCATTTATTTATCTATTTATTTATTTATTTATTCGTTCGTTTATTTTTTTATTTATCCATGAACTTTTTAATTTATTTTTGTAACGAAAAAAACAAGATAAATTCTTTTTCGAAATTGACTCTTCACTTTTTCGTGTTTGATGCGATGAAAAAAAAATCCTCTCTACCGAATGCCCGTGAAAGAATCGAATTTTCGTAAAATCGTTAAAATAAATACAGATGCACGTTGAACGAGGTTCAATATGGCCGATCTTGTCAAATTTTTGATAGCTTGTCGAGACAATTTATTTTGAAAAAAAAAAAAACGACGGCAGAGGTTGCAAGCTTCGATTTTGTCATATATATTTTTTTTTCATAAAAGAACGACCCGCTGTTTTATGGGTGGATCATAAATATAGAGGGAGATCTCTTTCGCCTCGTCATTTTCCCTTCCTCGGGTCTACTATCTCGCGATAACTCACCCGGATGCGGAAGATTAGTCGGAGGAAGACCATAATGGCGGAAAGGTGATTTATTATCGGCGCACGATGGCCTCGAGGAGCTTCGAAGATTTGTAGAATACAAATTTTAGCGAATCGTAGAAGGGCAAGTGGAAAACAAGAAAAGAGTAAAAAAAAAAAGAAGCCCTTAACGAGACTCGAGATATTCGCTGATCATTTTCATCTTCTTGCACTCTTTCGCCTCTAGCGTTTTTCCCCTTCGACCGAAAAACTTCAGCTTCCGCTCATTTTGTTCGACACTAATCAAGCTTTCAAATGCCGCTTGATTCGCTCGGTTGCGATTGTTTTTCGAATTTTGGCGAATTTTCAAAGTCAGACCGACAAATGTGAGCGAAACTTTCACCAGTTTTTTTTTTTTTTTTTTCCTCGATCTTATGGAATTTAATTGGATATATTTATTTTTTAATCGAATGAAAAAAAGTGTTTGCCGATTATGAAGAAAAAAAAAAAATATATTACAGCAAAATTTCTGAGAGGTTGGAGCAGCCGATGGGCCGAATGGAGAAAAAATGTCTTGAGAAAAAAAAAACTCACCCTTAATTGAGTCGCAGACCGGATGTTTCAGCAGTCGAGGTAACTAGAATCACACGAAAAACAAAAACACTCGTTATTTAACATTGTCAAATGAAACAAACATTTTTTTTCTTATCGATTCCAACTAACAAAAACTATTGCTGAAAATAATTCTTAAAGTATTATTAAAATAATTTCTAAAAACTATTGCTAAAAATGATTTCTAAAACTATTGGTAAAATTATTCTCTAAAAACTATTGCTGAAAATGATTTCTAAAACTATTGGTAAAATTATTCTCTAAAAACTATTGCTGAAAATGATTTCTAAAACTATTGGTAAAATTATTCTCTAAAAATTATTGCTGAAAATAATTTCTAAAACTATTGGTAAAATTATTCTCTAAAAACTATTGCTGAAATTATTTCTAAAACGATTGCTAAAATTATTTCTAAAAACTATAGCTAAAATTATTTCTAAAACTGTTGTTAAAATTATTTTGGAAACTATTGCTAAAGTTGTTTCTAAAACTATGGCTTAAAATTATTTCGAAAAACTATAGCTCGATTTTTTCGAAAAATGTTGCTGAAAATTATTTCTAAAGTTATTGCTAAAATTATTTCTAGAAGGCATTCCTAGAATTACTTCTGAAAACTATTGCTCAAATTATTTCTAACAAATATTGCTGAAAATAAACAATTTGTATTCGAAAATTATCACCGAAAATTATTTCTAAAACTATCGCTAAAATTATTTCTAGAAGGCATTCCTAGAATTACTTCTGAAAACTATTGCTAAAATTATTTCTAACAAATATTGCTGAAAATAAACAATTTGTATTCGAAAACTCTTACCGAAAAATTATTTCTAAAACTATCGCTAAAATTATTTCTAGAAGGCATTCCTAGAATTACTTTTGAAAAACTATTGCTAAAATTATTTCTAGCAAATATTGCTGAAAACAAACAATTTGTATTCGAAAACTTTTACCGCAAGATTATTTCTAAAACTATCGCTAAATTATTTCTAGATCCATATTTCAGAACAATTTTTTATATATTTTTTTTTTGCATGTTTTTTTCCGCAAAAAAAAGTGCTTTTTGTCGATTTGTCGATTTTTGGCGGAATTTGAAAAACGAAAATTTTGGAATTGGTCAAAAAGGGCCAATATTTGTATTTTTTTTTATTTTTATTTTTACATCAATTTCGAAAAATAAAAAAACAAAATTCACAAAAGTTTCATCGAACTCTCGACATTTTTTTTCTTCTTTTTTTTTTTTTTTTTTCGTTATGGCCCAAACCGGAAGTCGACCGCGGGCGAAGGATCCGAGGCTTCGTTGTCTTACACGGTAAGACTCCGTTACGATTTCTATAACATCGACAACGGCCTTAAGGCTTCCCTTCGCGTCAGGAAAAAAAAAACGAGAAAAAAGAAAAAAAAAAGAGGTTAAGGTTCCTCCGGCGTCGTGCTCGAAAACAAAAGTACAAGAGGGGCCGAGGGGGGGGGGGGGGGGGGGGGGGGGTGAATGTGAGATTACCGGTACCGGTGAGAGGATGCTTCGATGAGGAAATTGAATTTCGCGAGAGAGAGAGAGAGAGAGAGAGAGAGAGAGAGAGAGAGAGAGAGAGAGAGAGAG